>CANSNZ010000621.1:0-129166 GCA_947646795.1 Beta lomatogona | reverse complement strand
TTTTTTAGATCCGACCCAACCTAAACCCGACCCAACCCGCCATTTGATCGTCCTCTAGTTGATTGAACAATTGCAAATTCAGAGTGGACAATTATGAATTTTCAAATTTCAACATGTTATAAAACCAAAGACAAAAGAACATCTAGTTGATTCTTATGAAAAATACTGTTTACCAGTAATTAATTTGTTGAATGAACAAGTAATTTCGTAATGAACCACTAGTAGAATAATTGTTTATTGTTCGCAGGATATCGCTGGGGTTTTACTCTTACGCAAAGAATATATCATGTAAAAAAGAAAAGGAAAAATAAAAAATAACCATATTGCTGCGGTTTTGCAATAAAACCGCAAAGAATATGGTTTCAACGGATTTTTTGAAATTTTTTGACTATTGTGACCAAATATATTGCTGCGGTTTCTGGTAAGAACCGCAGCAATATATTAAAATAATATAAAAAATATTATTTGAACCTATTGCTGCGGTTCCTATACAAAACCGCAGCAAAAGGCTTTAAAATTATAATAAAAGGGCCCACGTAGAATTGGTGCGTTTATCTCTCTTATTTACCCAAATTAGGGTTTCCTCTCACTCTCTCTCCTCCTCTCTTCCTCTCCTCGGTTTCACGCCTCCCCTCATCATCTCTCTCCTCTCCTCATCTTCCCTCTTCGTCTCAATCAACGGCGTCGACTGCCGGCATTCCGCCGTCGATCGTTAGGCTCCCTCGTCATTCACCCTACACCCTCCTCTCAACCTTCGACCCTTCATCTTCTACCCTTCACTCTCATCCCTCGTCATTCACCCTACACCCTCCTCTCAACCTTCGACCTTTCATCTTCTTCCCTTCATATTTTTCTTTCTTGAAAACGAGAAACACAATCCGTCCGACCATGGCGAAACCGAGAACGATTGATGGTGAGTGATGAAACGTTGGCTAGGAGAGGCGAGCTGACGATCAATGGTGGCGAGCAATGGGTTTCGAAAACGAGATCCGGTTCTCAAAGGTTGAGACACGATGGTTTTTTGATTTTTTTGAATCGTCCTCAACAAGCATTGGGTTTCGAGAAATGAGATCCAGTTCTCAAGGGTTGAGACGCGAGCCATGAATCGTTCTCAACTTTTTTTTTCGGCTTTTTTTTTCGTTTTTCTTTTTTTTTTCGTTTTTTAGATCTGTTTGTGATTTTTTGTTTTAGGATATTTTTTTTGATTTTTTTCGTTTTTTTAGATCTGTTTTTAGATTTTTTTGTTTTAGGATTTTTTTTTGATTTTTTTCGTTTTTTAAGATTAGTTTCCTATTTGTTTGTTTTTATTATAATTTTTGTAATTAGTCATTAAGTTGTAATAGTTGTTTTGTTATATTTGCTTTTTCATTTTACTTTTTGATCTTTTGTATTATTTATGTAATTAGTTTTTTTAGCTTTATATATTAATGAAATTCATGTTATTTAATCTTTAGTTTGTCTGCGAATTTGGTGGATAGTGGATGGGTTAGTTGCATGGTTTTAATCTTTCAAATTTAATTGCGAAATTCCAAAAAAAAAAAAAAAATTTTTTTTACCTGTACCAGGACCTATTGCTGCGGTTTTGGGCAATAACCGCAAGACAATAGGCCAATATTGTCTGCGGTTTCTAGCCAAAACCGCAGCAATACGTTGTACGTTTTTAATAAAAAATAAATAGGCCACTTAATGACCGCATCAATATATTAATTACCTATTGCTGCGCTCTTTATTGCTGGGCAGCGAAAACCGCCGCAATTGGCCACTTAATGACCGCAGCAATAAACAATTATTCTACTAGTGAACATTTCCGTATTATTGATTTCCAAATTTCAAAATTGAAATCTAGAACATTTACGAATTTTTCTAATTTTAAAATAAGTTTCAAATTGACTATTGTTCATTTGACTCATTTTTCAATTCATCCAGCCTGCTGCTGAAATTATTAGTTTGTTCATTCAAGTTATTCAAAATATTCTTTCAAAATTACTTATATGTTCATTTTGATGAAAATATATATGTTGTCGTTATTATTCTTTGTAATGATTAAATATGATGCCGCACTGAACAACATACTATATGTAATGAACATCTCAATAGAATAGTTATATAAATATCCAAAAAAATAGTAATTAAAAAGATGGTAAATTCAAAATGCAATATGTATTAATAGACATAAATGTAACCAAAATAACACAATATGTCCTACATGAACATCAGGGATTTACAAAAGATCATCTATTGCTAACTAGAAACAATTGAGTTCATTAAAAATATGTTCTTGCTTCTGAACTTCCTCCTTTTTTCGATTGGTTTGATGTGTGAGATCTTGACACAGTAGTATATTCTTAGTTGTCTGATCTAGTTGAACTGAATTGATACAAGAAAGAAAAGAGTAGTAGTTAAAACAAAAAATTTCAATTTTATAATACAATGAACATAATCTTTCAAACGCGCAATGAACACATTTTAATAATACAATGAACATATCCCAAACTCATAATGAATATATGACCAAATATAACGAGCAGACTAAAATGATTTTAGTGAGCACATGTAATAATACAATGAATGTTGACCCAAAAATGTGCACTTTGTACTTGTAAATACTATAATATTAATAAATATCATATATTCAAACCAAGAACATTTGAACATATACCACATATTTGTAGACAAATATATGATAAATATATGATAACTAACCCACCATTAATTCATATCTTTTTTTGAACATATTACAAATATACAATGAGCATATGACTGAAATGCAATAGATATTTGACCAATATGTTTTCAGTGAACCCATGCTAATAGGATAATGAACATATAACATAATTCATGTTATTATACAACTAATATGTGCCAAATATAATGAAACATTAGCTTAAAAATATTTTAATGAATGCATGTTGATAATACAACGAGCATTGGCCCACAAATGTGCACTTTGTACATGTAAATACTACAATAAACATCATATAATCATACAAAGAATATTTGAACAAATATCACACATTTATAGACAAATATATGATAATTAACCCATCAGTAATTCATACAATTTCATTGAACATATTACAAATGCGCAATGAACATATGACTGAAATACAACGAACATATGACTGAAATGCAACAAACATATGACTAACATGTTTTAGAGAACACATGCTAATAAGACAATAAACCTATGCCATAATTTATGTTACTAATACAACTAATGTGTGACAAACACACAATGAACATATGACCAAATGTACCAAACATCTAAACAACACACAATAAACATATGACAAAATCTAATGAACATATGACCAATGTGAATTCAATGAACATATTATGATAATACAATGAACATATATAAACAGTACAAGGAACATTACCTGTTTTTTGCTGCACTCTTTTCCTGATGTCAAAACTCATTCCTGCCTTTCGTTCATTAGGCTCTCTTCTTTATTCATTGGGACATCAATTGCAAGGCTGCTTTTATTTTTTCACAAACCACCATCAAAATAATAAATCTATTTTTGAAATGTTCACTAGAAATTAAAGGGGGAAAAATAAGAAACGAAAGTTCAAAATGTAAAAAAAAAGTGTTTCATTTTCTTATCAAATGAATAGATCTAGTGCCTTATGTTGTGGATTTCGCTTTGCAACTCATTGTTTTCATCTTCATGTATGAGAATTGTGCAAGAAAATGAAGAATTTGAAGAGTTTGATCTAGAGTTAGAGAGATGTTGGATGATTTGGGAAGAAGAGAGAGAAAGTCTCTGAAAATTTGTATGAGAAAATGAAAGTAATGAAATCAAAAATAACTTTTATGTATTTCGGTGTTCATTGGAGATTCAAATATGTTCATTGGTTTCGCGGTTTAATTATTCAATGAATGTGTGTTTTATGGTAAATTGACTTGCATTTTGACCAGTGCGCACCATTCTCATGGTAGATACGGGTCTACCATTTGCGAAACTGATTACAGAATATCTCATTATGTTGTGAAAGTTGGTCAACAAAAAAAAAAAGAAAAATTAGATTTTAATAATCCAACATTTAAGCGGTCTTCTTAAAAGAGTCCCACTTACGAGTTATTTTTTTAATAATCCAACATCTTGGTGGTGTCTTCTCATAATTGTCCTTGACTTGTTTGTGACCGGCATAATAGGTCAAGTGTGACGCGTGTCACACTCTCATTGGTCAGACCATTTTTTTAAATAACTTTACTTTTAACTTGGAAAACCCCTCTCTCTCTCTCTTCTACCCTATCAGCCACCACGACTCACCTTCTCCCTCCCATTCTACCGCCACCTTCATCTCTCCTCCCCTTTCACCACCATTTTCTCTCTCCTCACGCACCGGCCACCACTACCCAATTTCTCTTCCTCCCATTCCACTGCCTCCTTCTTTACCTACCCTTCCACAACCCCCTTTTTCTCTCTCCTCCCATTCCACCGCTGCCTCCTCCTTCCTCCCATTCCACCACCATGCATGCATAATCGTACCCACCGCTGCCTCTTTCTTTACCTACCCTTCCACAACCCCCTTTTTCTCCCTCCTCCCATTCCACCGCTGCCTTCTCCTTCCTCCCATTCCACCACCATGCATAATCAGTACCACCGCTGCCTCCTCCATTGACCACAACGCCGACATGCTTTGTTCATCACCGTCGCACCACACTGCATTCTCAAAACCGAGCACCACGTCTTCTCCCCTCTATTCTTCTCAGTTTTATTTCTTCTTATTTACCCCCATCTTCTCTCTTATCCCCACCACTCCACCAACACCAAGGGTGACGATGAGGAGCGTGGAGCAGGTAAGGGGGTAGAAAAGGGAGGAGGGGAGGCGAGGCGAGGATGCTGGTTTTGGGGGTTGTTTTTTTCGGGATGGGGGCAAATTTCGAGGGGATGGGGGTTGATCTCGGGGTGGAGAGGGCTGGTGGTTGGGGTGGTGGGACCTATTTCAGGGGAAGGGGGTGGTGGGCTGGTGGCTTTGGGGGGGGGGCCGATGGAAGGGAAGAGGGTCAAACTATATATGGAGGTGAAGAAGGAGAGAGAAAAATGAGTAGGAAGACGGAAAAAAAGAAAAAAAAAATTACCTGCAATTCAGATCACAAGTCACCTAGGAGGCTAGGACCATTATGAGAAGACACCCTCAAAACCCAAAGGTTGGATTATTCAAAATTAACTCATAAATGAGACTGTTTTAAGAAGACCGCTTAAAGGTTGAATTATTAAAATCTAATTTTTCAAAAAAAAAAAATGTAAAATATTACAGAATACCTTTGCTCTTCTGCTCTTGACTATAGTGGAGACTGGAGTATCTTCTTTCTCCTACAAATTCCTGAGTTTCAAGTTTCCACTTTGTTTTGTTTATCATTTGAAGGTATTATGAGATTTATGACTATTATCCTTCATTAAACCCCCATTTTTTATGTTACTGAATTTAAAATTTCATTTATGCTGTGATTTTAAGCTCTTCAGATGAATCTTTGTTGATATTTATCCTTGTTTGATTGTAACTTCTGGGCTAAGTTCAGTATTCTGAGTATTTGCTTCACATTTCTGGAAAAATTGCTATGTTGTATCATGCTTTAATTATAATTTGTTTGTATTTTTTACAGTATATTGGGGTTATTTTTAATTTATGGGCCTTCTTGAGCCTATTCTGGTTACAGTATTTTTTTTAATTCATAATATAGAAGCAAAGGAGGGTTTCATACGATTCTTGTTAATGCTCTATTAAAACACTGATTTGGAAACGTTTTATGGTACTTAAATGTGGATAAACTATTGAGAATTGTTTCGGCAAAGAACCCCTTGAATTCTGTTGCTCAAACCAGTGAAATGATGTGCAAAACTTACTAATTATCTGTAAAATTATACTAGAAAATTGATTTGCTTACGATTAATTGAGCAATATAATTATGTTGGTTGTCATATGTTTTGTACTTAGACACTATTCATGACTTCTACATTGATCTAATGAAAAATTAGTCTTATCGGATCTTGTTAGATTCGTCTTATTTCATACTTTTCAAAGATCAACTATTTGTAATTTAAGGATGTGGAGACTTCGATCCGCTTACACCTTTACATGCCACCAAAGAGAAACCTTTCGAAAACCAATTGGTGATAGAAGTAGTAACTTCTTTTTATGCATATTTTTGATCGTTAAAATCTTTAATCTCGTAACAAAACTAATTATAAGAAATTGATTGCTCAAACATATGTATAGAATAAACCAAGATTTTCATGACATATTTCTCATGTTACAATCAGAGGTAAAAATCTTTGACTTGCTAATTATTGTGTATGTTTAAGACCTATAGTCTGTTCACTCTGTTGTAGTTGACATGTTTAGAAAGGGTTTAATTTCTTATTTGTTTTTGTACATGATCTTCAAACTACAATCTTGACGAGCTTTTCTTTGTTTATTTATTTATTTTTTTATTTTTTGCAATTCAAATTTTTTATTGAAAATAAAAAAAAGGTACAACCCACAAAGGGGCAAACCTTTAAGAGCCCAACTTCCCCCACCTTATAGGAAGGGTTTGGAATAGAGGCCCACAAAGCCAGCCCCATACTCCAGGAAGAACACACTCAAAGACAACGAAACCAACAAACACCAAAGTAACGATGCTTTACAACCTGATTGCTTCTGCATGCAATAATTATATGTCTAACAACCTGCTGAGTAGGGATGGAAATGGATCGGGTTTGAAGCGGGTGGAGCTTCCCCTGCATCCATCCGCTTCACCCGCATCCAGCCGTCGCCCGCATCCAGCCGTCACCCGCATCCATCCATCCATCATCTACCGGGTGAACGGGTGGGTCGGGTGGTTGGCGGGTGAGGAGATATATAACAGTTTTTACAAAAAATTAAGCCATAAGATACATATTTATTAAATTTTTCAACTAAATTTTTAATAAAGTAAATAAACATGTGTAATTGATAATATGGATGATGGTGGGTGTTAAGCGGGTGATGGGTCGGGTGACGGATGAAAAAAATCTTACCAGCATCCGACCCGCATCCATCACCTGCTTCACCCGCCACCTGCTTTTCATCCGTTTATTTCTGGTTTTCACCCGCTTAATAAATCCAGGTTAAGCGGATGATGGATGATCCATCATCCATTTCCATCCCTACTGCTGAGGGCTAAGCAATTTATCATCAAAAATCTTCTTGTTTCTCTGCATCCAGATATGATAAACGCTTTCTACAAAAAACCATATTAAGCAGCTGATGATTCCTCTTTGCTCCACTACCATCCATAAATGATCTTGCTTTTGAGCTAAGGCCCAGAAGTGTTTTGCCTTTGCAGCCTTATTCCACAAGGTTATTTCCTTGAAATTCAAGCCCCCACACCTTATTATTACACATAAAATCCCAAGATACTGGTGACTTCCTAGAGTTAGTATCCAAACCTGTCCAAGAAACTTCTAAGAATAAGATTGAATCTCTTTAAGAACCATTTTTGGAAGCAAAAAGATTTGGCGCTAGTATGATTGAATGCCTTGTAGAACTGAAGAAAAAAGATGAGTTTTACCAGCATAAGAAAGCTTCTTAGTTGTCCAAGTTCTGACCCTAGCCACCACTTTATTAATAAGTGGCTTGCACTCATTATAAAACAGCTTCCTAGAGTGTAAAGGAACACCCAAGTACCTAAAAGGAAAGTTTTCAGTAGGTATTTGTAAAATACACATTGCTTGATAAAAGTAATGTGTACTTTGCTGGCATTTAGTTTTTCATTTTTATATATTAATTTGAACGATAGATTATAATTCTAATGTTAGCGATGGCATGTTGGTGGCTCGTTGCAGAACTACTTGAGAAGCTAAGGTGTTTGCAGAAGACATGGCAAAGCACCATCCTAATCTTATCATGTGCTGGAAACAGCCTGCCATTGCTATTGGACGGTTGTGTGAGAAGGACGATGGAAAGTGTGTTATATATGATTCCTATGTAGGGATGCAACTGGGGCGGGGCGGATTTTGTTCTTCCCATCCCCATCCCCGTCCCCATCCCCATGGTGGGTACAAAGGCTATCCCCATCCCCGCCCCATCACCCTCGTGGGTATCCATACCCGCCTAATCCCCATTTTCCCCGCCCCACCACCCTCCAAATCCCCACCTCAGACCCACCTTAAAAGGAAAGAAACATGTACAATATTTTTGACATTGATAAATATAAAAGGCCTCAAAATACATAAATAATGAAACGACTCAAAAATAATGTAAAGGCCCATTGGCTTTTTGATATTTTTGACTTTTAACTCAAACTTATTTAAAGATTGGGCAGGTGGGGCGGGTATTGGCGGGGCGGGGCAGGGTGGGGCGGGTATTGGCGTGGCGGGGTGGATATTGGCGGGGCGGGGTGGGGATGGGGCGGTTATAACTTAAAATCCATCCCCGTCCCCATCCCCAGGGCGGGTATGGTTTTTATCCCCATCCCCGCCCCACCACCCACTAAATCGAGAACCATCCCCGCCCCACTGGGGTGGGGATGGGGCGGATCTCCTGTTTGACCCGCCCCACCTGCATCCCTATTCCTATGTCCGTCCTTGCACACTAATGCGAGTCTGCGATGAATGCAACTACGGATCTTTCCAGGGAAGATGTGTCATCTGTGGAGGGGTCTGACATTTCGGATGCCTATTACTGCAAGGAATGTACTCAGATGGAGAAGGATAGGGATGGGTATCCAAATATTGTGAATTTGGGAAGTGCAAAAACAGATCTCTTCTATAGTTCTATGAGCAAAAGAAATATGGTTTCAAGAAAACATGACGATGTTTGTGCTCAAACAGCCGACATATGATACTTTTGCTATAAGTAGAGGAGTGTGACAGGGACTATGTAAGACTGTAAGTCTGTAACTATGCGTCTATGCTAGCTTACCCATCAAATTTATCCTACTAAAATTGTGAACTTGGATAAGGGACTTATAAGATATCGTTCTTCAATTAATGTAGGAAAACGATGGAGGAATTCTTCTTGGCTAGTAATTCCACTGCATGCACTTGCACCTTGGTACCGCATAACTGACCTGTGAGGTACTGCCTGACTGACTTATGATTGTGCTTCTATTTCTGGCCTTTTGGAGTTCCTTATAAGTAACCGTAAATAATCTTTTCGTCTCCTTGGTTTGTGATCCAATGCACTTGGTTGGCTAGTTGCAGTTACAAAGAATAGGAAGAAGTACTACCTCTGTTTTTATTTAGATGCAACATTTGACTTTTGGTGAGTATATTAAAAAAATCAAATGTTGCATCTAATAAAAACCATAGGAAGTATTAAATAGTACGGGTTACATCAATTTATTAAAATGGAAAAGAGTATACGCAACGATGGATGATTCTCGAGTTGCAACTCAAAATATCCATAGAACACACACTTAAGAAAGGGGAAAAATAAAGTTCATTGAACTCCGAACCAACGGAAACAGAAATCCAAGTTGTACCAAAAAAATTACATCGCATTTCATAACAAAATACCACTCAAATCATGAAGCACTCTCCTAATTCCAAGCAAACCTTTCAAGCACCTGCTGGAAGATTGACTTGAGCTGCATTCATACTCCAAGCATGCAGTTTTGTAATCTCAACATCCTCTGTTCCATAGTTGAAGGCATACGGCTTAGCATTGTCATTAATTGCCGCTTTAGGATAAACTCTAGCGGTGATGCAACATTTCCCTTCGCACCAAAGCTCTCAACTATAGAATGATCAATCTGTCGAAAAAAAAACACTTCAAAGAATACCGTTGCAAACATTTTTTCAAGTATGGTGATAGATGCCTAGATGGTTTCTATAAGTTCGTTGTCTTCACTCACCAATATCCTTAACGTGAGTTCTTCATATCTACTGGATCCACATCCACAAAAGTCGCATAACTTGTTTTAGTTGTAGTCGGATCAAGAGAAGACCCGCACAACATAGGAGAAAAAAGAAGAGATATACAAGTACACCTTATTAGTTGCTTTCATTGCTAATAATTTGCGGTAAAGGATAATAATAAGAGTAACAATGCAACATGGAAAAGTTCATATTTCGGTTTCAGTTACTTATCGATTTTGCCTCCTTTTTACATGGTGTTTTCAGATAGATACCTTCTTTGGTCACTGCACATGAGAACCTCATATTTAGTTGGAGCCTTGTAAATTCTGAAGAAGACTGCAGTGTATTCTTCTAAGCCTGTTGAAGCTAGCGTTAGAAGTCCAAATGGCCCTAGTATTCCTTTATGTGTTGCTCCCTTCTTGCTGCACAAAAGCTGTGGGTCGTTGGTCCATGTTGGATCGAACTCCTCAACATGCTTCAATCTGTATTTTGAATGAAATTTCCACATCCGCCCGTAACAACAAAATAAATAAAAAAAAGGTTCCATGGTCAATTGGGAATTGTATGGGTATGCCAAGTTCACTGTCGGACACATCACTTGTGGTCGACATCAATAAACTTGAAACGCGACCTCATCAATAGAATCCAGGCCGTTTCTAGTAAACAGTCCGAGATGGCATTCACGGCCATATTAAAGGACAGAATCTTCCCTCCAGTCAGACTCATCGTAGTCATACACGTGTCAAAGGATTACGCATGCTGTCAGATGAACAGTACTACTATAAATAGCCAAATGGTACTATTTTGCAGGTACATTCTCTCACATTCTAAGCATTACTTTCTCTCTCTATCTCTCTCTCTCTCTCTCTCTCTCTCTCTCTCTCTCTCTCTCTCTCTAATCCTTATCGGACACTTACTGACTTGAGCGTTACGTTTGTCTTCCTTGTAGACTTCCAGTCTCGGACGTCCACTCACACACTGTCGGACATCTCTGTGTCCGCCACCGTTTCAATACCGAAACAACTTGGCGCTAAAAGGAGGGGCCTCCTATCTTTACGAAGCAGTCATGGAAAAGACAAACGATACAAGTCGTGGTCCACTGGGATTTGAGATCGGCCAAGGATCTTCTCATCCTGCAATCACCGGATCCATCGGTGCACCCTAGTTCCACCCCAATGTGCCCGAGAGCAATAACGATCAGCGCACCCCTGAGAATAATGTGACTCAGGTAAACCCTGGTGGCGTCCCTATTAATTTGGCTCAGTTGAGTCAATTTTCTACTGATCAACTGCAAACCGTAGCATCCTTCATCCAAATGTTACAGGGCACTCCTCAGCCTAATAACACTCCTGCTCCTAATACCAAAGGCGTTCAGCACCGTAAACGATCACTGGCTATGGCCGGTAGAAATTTGACGGTACGCCAGTAAGGAGGATGCGTACGTTAATGCAAGAGGAACGCCAGATGGAAAGACAAATCGATTACCCGGAGTACAAGGAAGTCGACTTGGAAACTGAGGATCTTAATAATTCAGAAGAGAATCAAAGTCGCTCATACCGAGAGTACAGCACCACTGGTGTTAGTAACTACTCGGTTGGCGGACATCTGTTAATCAAGCCCAAACTCTCCCCATTCGTGCCGGAGGTTCTGAATCACCCAATGCCGAGAATTAAAATGCCATCATACAAATTTGACGGCAGCTCAGATCCCGACGATCATGTCGCAGCCTACGAGGGGCACATGTATCTATACACGCAGATAGACGCTATCTGGTGCAAGGTTTTCCCGTCCACCCTTACTGGCATAGCTCAGACTTGGTTCAAGAGTCTCAAACCTAGTAATGTGTCCAGTTTCTCTCAACTCTCGTCTATGTTCAGTACTCACTTCGTAAGTAATAGGCGCCGTAAGCGCACTACTGGGGAATTACTGTCAATCAGACAGGGGAAAACAGAATCTCTGACGTTTCAATGTTGAAGCCGTATCTATTCCTAGGCTGCAGCAGGATGTGGCGGTCCTAGCCTTGATGACGGGATTAAGAGAAGGGACCGCATTCAGGAGTTATCTCGGTCGAAAAACTTTCACGTCATTGGGGCTAGTGTTGGGGAAAGCAAACGATTTCATAAGAGGAGAAGAATTTGACAAGGCAGCCAGCATTCAAAGTCGTGAGTCCGATAAGAAAAAGAGAACAAGTCAAGGAAGGACAAGGGTCGTGAAAACGATCGGGGCCGAGAAGAAAGGAAGGAGTCAAACATGGTCAAGAAAGGAAGTGACCGAGAAAGGGGAGAACGCAAAGATAAATTTGACATGTACCCTCAACTTACAACTTCCCGGGCACAAATACTCACTATGAACAAGGAAAGTGATAAATGGTAGCGACCAAAAAAGATGTTTCACAAAAACCGCGACAAGACAAAATGGTGTGATTTCCATGGGGATCACGGCCACGTGACTGAGGATTGCAGGCACTTGAAAAATAATCTAGAGGATCTTATTCGCAGAGGATATTTCACGCAATACAAAGTACAGACCAGTGAAGGTGATTTGGTGAAGTCTAGAGGTCAGAATGTTCAATCTCGGATAGGAGAAATACATGTGATCAGTGGCGGCCCAATTCATGGCGGCAGTGTCAGTGGGGCAAAGGCTAGTTTGAAGGAATTCCGACATCAGGTAAACTTCAATGAGAGTTGCCGTTGGAGGAAGCCACCAGCTATGCCGGCCATGTCGTTCTCGGTTGAAGATGCCAAGCATGTGATGTACCCCCATGACGACCCACTGGTGGTCACCTTGAAAGTTGCAAATTGTTTGATTCACGTAATTTTAGTAGATGGAGGAAGCTCGCCAATATCTTATTTTTGTCAACCTTCGAGAAGTGAATGATTGGACGGGAACATTTGGGGCCGGTGCGCTATCCAAAGGATAGGGTTCACCGGAGCGTCGGCCATACCCGAGGGAATTATAAAACCGCTTGGTCGAGTTGGTGAAAACAATGAGGCCAGCGATGTTATGGCTGAGTTCCTAGTAGTAGACGTTCCCGGAGCATATAATGCAATCACTGGGAGGCCATTAATTCATGATATTCAAGGAGTGGTATCAACATATCATTTGACTATGTTGTATGTATCCAACTTGGGTACAACAAAGAAACATAAGAGGAAATCAGGGGAGACAAGAAAGTCTTGTTATTTAATGGCACTAAAGCAGCCGGCAAGGAGAATGCCGGTAGAAGAACTGAATCCGCCCACTCGAAAACAGAGGCGAGCCCAGAAGAGAGCCCTGGAAAATGAAAAAGAATCTGAGAAAGGGGATGAAGAGATGATGAAAATTTCAATGGAGGAGCTAGAGTCTAGGCCCGAGGATGCGCCATGACCCAAACCAGACGGAGAAACGAAGCAAGAGATGCTGGCAGATGACCCAGCAAGGACAATCGCTGTCGGAATAGACATGGACCCAAAGGTCAGGATCAACCTAGTGACTCTCCTAAGAGAAAATGCTGATGTTTTTGCGTTCTCGGCGAATGAGATGCCGGGAATAGACCCGTCCATGATGGTACATTGTCTAAATGTCGACAGCACTGTCCGCCCTATCAAGCAAAAGAAGCGAAATTTCTCCACGGAAAAGAACAAGGCCATAAAAGAGGAAGTTGATAAGCTATTGGCGGTTGACTTCATTGAGCCATGTGATTACCCAGATAGGCTGGCTAATGTAGTCATGGTGAAGAAAGCTAACGGCCAGTGGAGAATGTGCGTGGATTTCACGGACCTCAACAGAGCTTGCCCAAAGGATTGCTATCCACTACCGAGAATCGATCAACTAGTAGACTCTACTAGCGGTCATGCATTACTGAGCTTTATGGATACATTCTCGGGCTATCATCAGATCAGCTTGCTTGAGGCCATAGGAAAAAAGATGCATTCATCACGGATTGTGGAGTATATAATTATAAGGCAATGCCGTTTGGACTCCGCAATGCAAGGGGCGACATATCGAGCCGGGTCGATAAAATATTCGCAGATCAGAGGGGGAAGGAATATCGAAGCATATGTTGACGACTCCATCGTCAAGAGTAAAACTGACCATGAACATTTGGATGACCTGGAAGAGACCTTCAGGTTATTGAGAAAGTATAAAATGAAACTCAACCCAAAGAAATGTGTCTTTGGAGTAAGAGCGGGAAGTTTTTAGGTTTTTTGGTAAGCAAGAGGGGCATTGATGCAAACCCGGACAAAGTCCAAGCCATTGTGGACCCGCACGAGCCAAAAAGCGTCAAAGATATTCGGAGGCCGACGGGAAGAATGGCGGCCCTCACTCGATTTATTTCAAAGTCACCAGATAAGGCCTTGCCTTTCTTTACACTACTAAGGGGAAATAAGAAGTTCGAGTGGGGGGTAGGAGCAAAGCAAAGCGTTCCCGGGCAATACTTGAACATTTGAAGAGTCTATCCACCATCACAAGGCCCGAGACTCGGAGACATATTACAGTTCGTATATCTCGGCCTCACCTAAAACAATCGCGGCCGTGCTGTTGGTAGAAAAGGAGAAGAGACAAGACCAATATATTTTATCGCCCATATCCTTAACGGCCCGAAGAGTCGTTACCACCGGTAGAGAAAAAATGGCTTTGGCCGTGATAATTGCCGCCAGGAAACTCGCACCATACTTTGATTGTCATCCCATCCAAGTTTTAACCAATCAACCGCTGGAAAAAGCGTTGCAAAGAATGGACAGTTCAGGTCGCTTTCTAAAATGGGCGGTTGAGTTGTCCGAGTACGACATCCAAGACAAACCGAGAACCGCGATAAAAGCCCAAGCATTGGCGGACTTTATCGTAGAGGTATCTTACGAAGAAGAAGAAGCAAGATGAAAAAGCATGGGTTTTGGAGGTGGATGGCTCATCGCCCGCGAGTGGATCGGGGCTGGAATTGTGATGACCAAATCCGGAAGGAAACGTTTTTGAATACACCATCAAATTCTCCTTTCCACCTCAAACAACGAGGCGAGTATGAGGCCGTAATCGCTGGATTAAGAATGTGTATAGCCGCTGGGGCTAAGAGTGTATTATTGAAAACGGATTCACAACTCGTCAATGGTCACCGAAGGGAGAGTTTGAGGTCCGAGAAGCAAACATGCGAAATATGTTGAGAAGGCCAAAGAACCGAGCCCAGTTGATTCACTTGGAAGTTCAAGCCATCCCTAGGGCCGACAAAACCAAGGCGGATGCACTCTCCAAATTGGCAAGCTCGATTCTTTAAACATAGAAAGGTCTGTCATGGTGGAAATTTTGAGGGAAAAAAGCATCACCAAAAAAAATTGTGACTATGAATACCATCAATCAACAAGGTGAATGGTTCGGTGAATTAGTGGCGTATAAGCTTACGGGCTCACTCCCTTCGATGCTATGGCAACCAAGAAATTGAAGCGGCAAGCTAGTTGGTACATCGTCTATCCGAATGAGCCGTATAAGAAATCCTTTAGCCTACCGCTGCTAAAATGTGCAACAAACATGGGAGTCCCAAGAAGATATTAGAAGAAATCCATGAAGGGATTTGTGGGAACCACATTGGAGGAAAAGCACTCGGCACTAAAAGCTTCGAGGACTCGGGTATTACGGCCGAGTATGTTGCGCACGCACGAAGGCAATGTCAAGAAATGTGATAAATGCCAAAAGTTCGCCCCCATCATCAATAGGCCCGCGAATGACCTTCAACCCATACTCACCGATACCATTTGCACAATGGGGTCTCGGATATCCTTGGACCGTTCACAACGGCTACGGAGGTCGAAATTTCCGATTGTTGGTATCGACTACTTCACAAAATGGAACGAGGCGGAGCCGACAAAGACGATAAAATCCAACCAAGTCAAGAAGTTCATTTGGCAAAATATAATGACAAGGTTTGGCATACCGACGACAATAGTTTTTGATCATGGAGCGCAATTTGATTGTCGACCAGTTAAAAGCTTCCTGTCCGAGTTCGGGGCTAAGTTCGAGTTCTCACCGTGTGTCACCCACAAAGTAACCGGCAAGCCGAGGCCGCAAACAAACAGATTCTAGGGGCCCTCAAGAAGAAATTGGACGAGTCCAAGGGAGCCCGGGCCGACATGGTTCTAAACAGTATTATGGGCCAATAGAACAACCGAAAAGGCAGCAACTGGAGAGAGTCCATTTAGATTAGCTTTTGGGACGGAAGCAGTCTTACCAGTACAAGTTGGTTTGCCGTCCTATCGGATCAAGCACAAAGATCTAGAAAGCAATGATCAAGCTTTGAGGGAAAATCTAGACTTCCTACTAGAAATAAGGTTGGTAGCCGAACTTAAAGCAGCAGCATACAAGGATCGTATCAGTAAGGCTTATAACAAGAAAGTTCCGGGAGAGGCCGCTAGCGCTGGGTGATCTGGTATTACGAAGGACGGCGACCACTGGAAAGGCTCATACAGAGGGAAAGTTAACTGCCAACTGGGAGGGGCCATATCAGATAGCAAAAGAAATTGGTCCTGGATCCTTTGCTTTGAAAACAATGGACGGCATCGAACATAAAAATTGCTGGAATGCTAGCGTTCTAAAGAAGTATTATGTTTAGACATCTTGTGTAATGGGCCTAGAGCCACTCTTTTCATACTTGAATAATATAAATGATCGTTAGCATTCCGATTAATTATCTCTTATCATGTTTAAATATGTACAACAAAACTAAATTGTACGCTCTTAATGTACAAAAACGACCACATAACAGGGCAAGTACAAAAACGACCACATAACAGGTCAAGTACAAAAACGACCACATAACAGGTCAAGTACAAAAACAACCACATAACAGGTCAAATACGTACAAAAACGACCACATAACAGGTCAAGTACAAAAACGACCACATAACAGGTCAAGTACAAAAACGACCACATAACAAGTCAAGTACAAAAACGACCACATAACAGGTCAAGTACAAAAAGACCATATAATAGGTCAAATGTAGAAATGGCCACATGACAGGCACCAAGTGTCGGATAATAGACCGTGCAAAAACGGCTATACAATAGACCCTACTAAGCCAAATAACAGGCACAAGATACGTTAGATTGGTTTTTTCGTAACGGACATCATGTCCAAAATTGAAAAACAAAAGCAGAACGAGAAACAAGAGTGTAAAAACAAAACTTCATTACTAATTACTGGCATCGCTTCATTACTAATTACTGGCATGGCGGCCAACTACAAGCAAAAATGAAGGCAACCATCAAAAAGGCATCAAAGACTGATAACAGTAATTTTAATTAAAAGCGTATTCAATTTACATGCCATCATGGGACGAATTCAAGGTTAGATGATAATGTTAAAAATACAAGAAAATTAATAGCTATTAGATGCAACAGAAGAGCCTGGAGATGACCGCCAAAGACATCAGGGCAGAGCCAATTCCTCGTCCGGGACGACAGGAAGAACGTTGGCAATCACGTCTTCCTCGCAGATAAAGGGTTCGCCTTCAAGGCGACGCGTGTGAACGCCTTCTGAGAAAGCAACCTCAATCTGCTCCCAGTCAAAGGAAGGATGAGTGTGGCAAACACACCTCTTCGTGGCCACCCATCCACCGTCGTATCTCTCCCCCAGATGGCCCACAAATTCCTCAGATCGATTGCAGCAGCCTCTTCGCTTTTGGCGGATTCCAAGGCCTTCACTAAAGCGGCCACCTTATTCTCGGCCTCCTCCAGTTTGCCAGCTTTAGTCCTCAACTCGGCCAGTTCCACATCCACCACAGCCCTCGCAGGCTTCTCAGCATCCAAATCCTGTTGAAGATTGTCGGCGCGAAATTTGACGGCATCAAACTCTGTACGAAGATCACCTAGAGATTTCTCTTGGCTATCGGACAAAGCCTGATAGTGGAGGTACTGCTCAATCAGCTCAATGGCGGAATTGTTGGTCTGCATAAAAAAAGTCAAAATATTAAAAAAAAAAAAAATGAAGAACTTACCACTGCCATATCATGGGCAAGCTGAGCTGCTGGAGCCACCAACTTGTCTGCCGGACAATCAATCGGCAGTTGAAGTCCCTTAAGTAGACGGTAACCCAGGTTACCACCATTGGCCGGGATATCGGCATAGAGGGACTCATCTTCCCTCACGTCCCAATTGGGTTGATAGATCTTTCCCGGGACAGAGGGCGGACGAGAAGAAGCAACCTTCACAGCATTGCTCAGCATCACCTCTTTGTGCTCTATCCACTCATGGATCCGAGAAAAGATTCCCGGCGCAAGGTTTGTCAGAAAGCTGGGGGAGTTGAGGATGTCATAAATCTTCTGGCGCATGGAAGAGCCAGACCCCAATGTCGTCCCAATGCTGTCGATGTCAGCATTCAGAGGAGAAACCCTTGTAGCAGTTGATTCCCGGACGGGACAATGGTCAGGAATATTAATGGCTGCCTCTAGTTGCTGGGTTTCAGAAGCAGCGGCAACATCCAAGGCCTGCCTCTTGCTGGGACTATCAGCATCAGAATGCTCTCGAGGCCGCCTCTGGCCCACAGTCATGCCACCTCCGCCACGGCGGACAGGAACGTGAACGATGGGACGAGGAGATTCCTGATCCCCACGTCCAGCAGTTCGGCCGGGAGTACGCCCAGGCGTGCGGTCGGCACGACGAACGCCGGCCCGGCCTGAATTGCAACGACCACGGCCGCGATCAGCACCTCGGAGACCCCCCGTGAGGCCGTGAATGGTGTCGTAGTAAAAAACGAGATCCTCAGGAGCCTTAGACATCGGTTTTAAGTTTTCGTCCAACCCCAACTCTTCAAGATCTAGGCTGACAGGACCTGCAACACAAACCGGCAAAGGTAAGCAATGGATAATCAGCAAAACAAAATGAGGCCGGACCATGAGTTGAAATGCACACCTTCTGGGTTGGTCCGGCAGAGAAATAAGGCCGATAGAGGTTCATTCCCGAGAATATATTTGGCATTGGGAAGCCATGTGAGAGGGATCATTTCCTCCACTCTTTCACCATTAACAGCCACGAAGGCAAGCACGGACTCGAAATAGTCAAAGGCTTTTTTCTCAGCCACAGACAAACTGTAAGAGGGTACATCCTCCATTCGAGTAACCAGTTTGGTGAAATGACGGCGGAGAGGAAAATTATCTGGGACCTTTACCCAATAGAAGGTTGGCTGCCAGCCCTTCAACCCGGTCAGTTTGGGATGCACAGTGAGTTTGTTCTTGGTCGACATTAGAGACCACCATCCCTTCTTAGTTGACCCATTCCTTCGCAGCCAATGGAGCCAACGGAAAAGGTTTAATGTCTCAGGGAACCCCAAATAACGGCACACCCAAATATAAGCAATGATATTCCTAATAGCCAAGGGTGTTAATTGGGCTAGACAGACGTTAAAGGCCTTTAGTATCTTCACTAAAGTCAAGTCTAAAGGGAAGCGCAGCCCAAACTCAAAATGATGGGCATAAACAGCAATGTGCCCTGCCGGGCACTCAGTTACTTTGGCTCCTTCATCCGGAACCACCAACCTGTACTCAACCGGGAAACCATATAGTTCTTCCCCAACCCGGCAATATTCCTTAGTGATGGCATGCTCTCGCCATGACGAGCAAATTCGTACCGACTTTGGGCCGCTGCTGTAGTCTGTCGGCAACCAAATCCCGGAGTGTAACACATCATCACGGTCTGGAATAGGCTCCGACCGCGAGTCGGGAGCCATGCTGGAACTTTCTCCCACAACGATTTCAGCCCGACAAGGAATTTGTTCACGTCCAGAAGTCGAGGGACCATCAGTCTCGTCCATAGTGGTAATAGAATTGTTGTCGGAACCTAAATCAATAACAGGTGGATGAGAAGAGCCGGCATCATGAGCAAGGCGGTCGTAACAATCATCCGCCACTACAACCCCAACATCGGCTAAGTTATCTAACCAAGCATGTTCCCTCAAAGGCGGAACATCAAGTCCGGGAACAGCATCAGGGGGAGGATTTCTAGCGGTCCGGCGAGCTAAAATTTGATGTCTTAGTTCTCGGAGTGTTTCTCTATCACCGCTCATCCTCGCGGACAGATATTGGGAAGTTAAATTTTCTTGCTCAGGGGTAGAGCGGTCGTTAAGAAACTTAAATCTGAGTTCCCTATCTCTATCAGCAGTAAAGGGTAGGTCAGCTAATAAACGAGTTCTCTCTTCTCTAGGGCTGGAAGTAGACGAACTATGTCCGCCATGAAGGGAAGAAGGAGACGAAGGTTCGCTTTCAGACATAAATTTATCACTCAAAGAATTTTGACTGTTTGAATGGTCCGACATAATTCCAAAGAAAGAAAGAAACAGAAAGAGCAGTTGAAGAGAAGTTGGAAAAAGGTACCTGAGAAAAGTCGACGGAAAATGACCAAAAAATCAAGCGGATTCCCAAAAAAGCACAGCAAAAGGCCCCAAATGCACGAGCAGAAGAAATCCCAGAGTCAAATAAACGCCGGAGAAAGTAATTTCACCATAAAGTTGAAATCTTTGAAGTAAACCCTTGACCAAACCCAAGTGAAAAGAGGCGAAAAACGCTAAAATTCCCAGGTATAAAGGGCGAAAAGTAATTTAGAACACTTTTTGAGGAGATTTGGTTGCAAAAAGGCAAGATCTTGGCGAGAAAAAGGAGGTTTGAAGTTCTTAGAGAAATTGCATAAACCAGAGAAATGTGGAAGGTTGAAGACGAAGTGTAAAGAAAGAGAAAAAGGAAACTAACGCCTCTTTACAAATGCGGGATTGAATGGCCAAGATGAACCGACCCATCAACTCCCCTCATTGATGCGTGCCAAGTGTCACTTGTTGAGCCAGCCCTAATAAAGAATAAAAAAGAAAATAAGCGGGATTTTACAAAAAGGTCATGATTGCACTTTTCGAAATCCGAAGTTCTCCCCAGGAAAACACGTGGCAACAGAGAAAAATCTGGAACATGCAAAATTCACTTGCGTCCTCAATATAACATCAATGCCGGTCACGACCCCCAATGATGTTGGGGGGCTAGTTGTATGGGTATGCCAAGTTCACTGTCTGACACATCACTTGTGGCCGACATTAATAAACTTGAAACGCGACCTCATCAATAGAATCCAGGCCGTTTCTAGTAAACAGTCTGAGATGGCGTTCACGGCCACATTAAAGGACATAATCTTCCCTCTAGTCAGACTCATCGTAGTCATACACGTGTCAAAGGATTACGCATCCTGTCAGATGAACGATACTACTATAAATAGCCAAATGGTATTCTGCAGGTACATTCTCTCACATTCTAAGCATTACTTTCTATCTCTCTCTCTCTCTCTAAAATCCTTATCGGACACTTACTGACTTGAGCATCGGAGGGGGTTTCCTTGCATCCCCCCGAGGGTAGTTTACGTTTGTCTTCCTTGCAGACTTCCAGTCTCGGACGTCCACTCACATACTGTCGGACATCTCTGTGTCTGCCACCGTTTCAATACCGAAACAGAATTAATTAGTGATTTTGTTTCCTAATTGTTGGACACTAACCAATTCGCTAAATCATCTTCGAAAATATTTCAGTACAAATTAAAAGTGCTACATTCTGATTGGCAAAGCTCATGTGAATCATTTTCATGAACTGTGATATTTTCTTGGCTTTTTTTCCTTGTGATATTAGGATGCAAGAATTTTAGACATATTTTGGTAATAAAAGTGCACCAGGTATGAGTTGAAACATGACGACATGGCAAGTTGGAAATGATTAAACTAATGGGGTGACCATGAGAGAAAAACAATGTATATCATCTATAGTTGCATAGTGTTTTACTAGTGCACCATTATTGCACAGCATATAAGCACTTTACGTTCAATGTGTGTGATAATATCAGTATATAAGAAGTATAGTATCAGTATATCAATATATTGAGTGAATTAACCTGAGAGGCTGTAACTCCAGTTACTTCAACTAGTGACCCTGACCCAATCACTTGAGAGGGCAATGCCACTTGATTGTTCCGTAGCGTTTCGACTTCTGTGATTGGCCAATGCACCAATTGTTTACCAAATTTATCAGGGACCATTGTCCTTGGGATTCCCTTAAAACACAAGGTTAGGATTCATTAATCAAATTTATGCATGCACTAAAAGAAATGCAATATAAAGTAGCAATCAACAAAAGGTGTGTATTTTGATTGAGTACCTGTAGTCCAGCCCATCCTCTATTAATTGAATCAACTTCGGTACAAGCTTCATTAACCCACCCAAATATTATTCTGCGATTAGTCTTACTATCAAAGAACGACTTCGCCGCATAAAATCTACCATAGTCAAGCCTTAAACCTAGAGCAGTCTCAATAGATCCCTCATCTGGTATATATATGTCGTTATCAGTGTCCTACCTTCCAATAGTGTAGATGTCACACGAAGGTATAGCCAAGCTAATCTTAAGGACATGTTTAGCATCCTCAGGTTCCTGACCAAGAATAGATGTATCAACACCTAATGACTTCCCAACATAAACAGGGAAAATTTCCGGGCACTCCCAAACCCCGGTACCTTGAACCGACCTAAAGGGATGTCCTGTGTCATTCCAAGTGGTGAAGTTGTCGCTAACGAAAAGAGCTGCTGATCCATTATCACCTTGTTGAGTACCAATAATGGTTCTCCATTTACCATCAGCTAATTGCCATGCAGTGGATGGGTCACTAAAATTAAGAGCATCAATGTTGTTGTTATTGGGTGGTGCAACCATTACAGGATTTTGAGGTACCTTAACCCACTCTGTAAGATAAGGGTCCGACAAATCTTTGGGTACGGCTAGAATTTGAACTTGGTGATCTCGTTCGTCGCCTCCTGTGTATAGAATGGCAGGTTTGTCACCAGGAAGTATGGTAGTAGAACCAGACCAACATCCTTTGGTATCATAAGGTTCTGTTGGTGAAAGGGCAATAGGTTGTGAGGTCCAATTGATTAGGTCAGTTGATGTAGAATGTCCCCATGCTATTTCTCCCATTACCCAAACAGGTTGATTGGGAGAATATTGGTAGAACAAGTGGTATATTCCTTTGTAAATCAAGGGTCCTATAACAAAAGATAAAGGACGTGAGTTTTTTATACTAAAGTATATACAATATACATCCTGCATTTATGTCTTTTGATCTCAATATCTCATAATGGTTTTCATTTAACAACTTGTCGCAATTACTACAAGGCAGGTGAGAATGAAAAAGTGGTGCACTGGTGCCATTTTTTTTTTTTTGGTTGGGGGGGGGCGAATGAACAACAAGGGCAGTGCAATTTACAAATAGAAGAGGAGGGATTTGAATATGACCTATTCTACACATATCCTCAATCTTAACCACTAGAATAAGGCCTCAAATCGGTTGCAATTGTTTTATGACTAAAGGGGCAATAACTTGAGATAACGCGGCAAGTTTTTAAGAAACATTTATTCAAATGTATCAATACTCACTACTTTGTAAGTGTGATTAGTGATTAGTGATTATGCATGCATATTGTGTAGCATGGACTGATCTAAATCATTCAATCAATATCGTAGAAAGTAGTAATACGATCATACGACCAAATGCAAAGAGAGTGATAGAAAGTAACAATTCAATTTAATACCATTGAAATTATTAGTCAAAACTAAATCTACACTCGTACATTTAAATGGATGAGAATTGGGGTCCAAACAAATTGAATAATTCAATATTGTTTTGACTCTAGTACGAGTTATTAGAAAAACTAGTATTTGGGCCCGGGTTTTGCCCCGGTTAGTTCTTAGCTTTTTCCAAACTTGATATGCATTTTTTTTTTCCATTCGCATCAAAATGTAATAAAGAAAACCCAACATTTAAAAGATATATATATAATAATGTTGACATTTAAAGCATGATTAAAAGTTGGTTGAGATGGTAATTATACTATATATAATAAGCAAAATGTCACGTGTTCAAATCTTGTTACAAGCCAATTTACTTTTGTTAGTTGACATAAAATATGTACACATTGGACAAGTCTAGTGAGATAAGAGAAGTGACACGTGGAGTGTATACGTTGTTTGACACGCCTTTTAATATATTAGTATAGATGATCCTCTTATGGACTCTAAAAAGTATTAAGCCCAATGACACCAACTCTCAAAATCGAATTTGACCAATCTCTCCTTTGCTTACTACACTATTTTCTTCCTTGCGTGCACCTAGAGCTGACCAAAATTAGCCCGTTCCGTCCGAATTTTTCCCGGGCTTTAATAGAATTTTTGGCCCGGTTTTAGGCCCAGCCCGACCCCTTTTTTTGGCTTTGGGATGGGGTTCGGGCAAGCTGAAAATGACTTTTCGTCTAAATTTCAGTCCGGCCGATTTTGACCCCAAAAGCCCGCTCTAAAATAGCGGGTTTTATACACAAAATTTTGGCCCGAATCGGCCCGACTAATGAGCAATTTCTTATATAGGTGGCCCGGCCCATAATCATACCTCTATGTGCACCCACTTTAATCATCACTTGATCTAAGCCTTGTTGGCTAATATTTAGGCTTGTAAGAATCATACTCTATTTTTTATAATTAGCAATTAACAAAAAAGTCAGCGTGCAAGCAGCCAAAAAAGTACACAACTTTCATCAATTTAAACTTCAAATTGGATCCAACCCATCAATTATTTAATGGATTGCAGGGATTTGGATTCAATTTAAAATTAGTTCAAAACTAAGCTTTATCTACAAAGCCAAATTTACATCCCTTATTGATATAGCGTTTGATTCATCTGATCTCAATTTTTCTGATCTAATCTGATCTAAACATTTTTGAAATTTTCTTATGTGCTTTGATCTGATCTTAATTTTTCTAATTTGATCTGATTTGAACTTGTTATAGTTGTTTTTTGTTCTTAGTATTTTTTGATCGGATCTAAACTTTTATGAACAGATCCGAATTTTTCCGATCCGAATTGAATTTTTCCGGTCTGATCTTATCTGATCTGAATTTTTTTGATCTGCTCATTTCTAAAATAAGCATTAGAATGCTGAAATAAGTTGAAAAGAACAGGAGTGCCACCAAAATATCTATACAAATATATTAAAAGGCGTGCGTGACAACGTCTATGCGCCACGTGTCACCCTCCTCCTGCCACTAGAAATTTGCCACGTGTCTATTAACCAACAAAGTCAAGTTGTCATTATTTAAAAAATAAATATGCTGAAGCAGGTTCGAACCCCTGACCTTTAAGTAAAGATTTCCAATGAATGACCATCTGATGTAACGTTATTTAGTGATTCAAGTTTGTACAAAATTAGAGATATCCGTTGTAATTAGTAGTATGGCAGTGCATACCTACTTCCCAGCCAATAACGTTGTCGTTTCTTTTGTCCAATAACTCATCCCCTTGCTCCATCTACCCTTTCGAAATTCACCATGAACGTGACTCTTCTACTTCGTAATTAATGGGCTTGCGAATTTTCCTTGCTTCTAATCGAATCTAATGTTGATTCGTTGTTGTTATAGAATACGAATCAAGCTATGGAGTTCAAAGGTCCAACGCCCACAAAGGTTAGTGAAATTGTTAATCTTAGCGAAATTCCTAATTTAATTCACGAATTGCAAATTGAAGTTCAATTATAAATTCAATAATTGCATAATTTTATAACTGAAATATACCCCCCCTCTCTCTATATAACGAATAGAGTAATTATATGATTTTTAAACTTTTGTTGATCTTCTTGAAGAAGGTATCATCTATTTTGACATTTTTTTGGGGTTTTTGTAGTAGATGGAACTTTATTTCATAGTATAGGTTCTGATCCCGTGACCTCAAGTTTATGTACTAAAGTTTTAACCACTATACCAAGTTGTATTTAGTGTTATCATATCAAAGTACAATATTACTAAATGAAATTTTTTCTTACCCGGGGCATAGCCCAAGCCTAATAAGTAGTTTCATCTTAAAAACCTAACACTTCGTGCATGCTAAATGTCCTTAAAGCAATCCTATATACAGTTACATTATTAGAACAATAATTGAACAAAAAGATGATGATGGTAATTGAGAACTAACCATTTGGATCTGCGAAAGTAATTCAGCACCAATTCCACCATATATGCGGAAGCAATAACAATATACACACAAGATAGTTAGTGTTTAATGTCATAATTAGATAATTGAAGAGAATGAGAATGATACAAAGAGTTAAGAAAGACATGTATTAGCTATAAAAATGAGCATACCATTCATCCAGTTTCGAGCTGGCTGAAAGTGGTAAGCAGTCCTATATGGATCATCATGATTAATTTGATCAACCATGTGGATGAGATTGGCCATTGATGAAAAATTATAACAAGTTGACTTTGTTAGATGAAAGTTTTGAGATTATGAAAGCTTAAGCAGGTGTTGCTGCGTTTCATTACAAGTATAGGATGCAAAATTATACTATAATAATGCAACAATTATAAGCTAATTAAGTTATTATTATTGACTAATAGTAGAAGTCTTTCTTATAAATATTACTCCATCGTTGATGCGTCGTGCTTCTTTTGATATAACTTACGTTAGTGATGTTTCAGATGAAACTTAACAACTCTTGGAAAATTGTTAACTTCCTAATTAAGGTTTGGACTTTCGATTAGGAAATCTCCTCTCCTCTTTGTTGTTCATATGGAGTGGTTAATTTTTTAAAATTAAAAATCCTTTCATGAATAAATAGTCATACAACATCTAAAAAAGGTTAAAAATCAAACAAACACATAACTATTAAATCAAATAAAGAACCTGTCTTCAACTCTACAACAAATCCGTACTTGAAAGCTTGCAAATAGGCTCAAAATATTTTTATTATGTGCTTATTTGTAAATATTGGTAGAATACTATTGATAAGTTTAAGAAAAATAAAAATTCTTAATTATGAAATATTATAGTTTTTAAAAAAAATTATTTTATGTGTTATTCATTTTGTTCGGGAAAAGGTTGGGTTGGGTCAGGTACGAGTTTTGCATGTTCCTACTAGATATTAGTTTGCTGACATATTCACTAAAGGTCTTCCAGTTATTTTTGGAGTTTACGTCCAGTCTCAGCGTTCACCCTCCTCTCGCTCCGACTGTGGGGTGTGATAGAATATAATATATTTAGGATATATTTTGTTCTTAGATTCTAATCTAGATAGGTTTTCTAATCTGTATAGGACTATCCTTAGGATGTATAACTATAAATATTGATCAATGGTAATCACTCCAATTGAGAGTTTTCCCAAATCTAGCAATAAGTGAAGTTTTAATGTAACTTGAACTAGATATATATCAAGGCTTCAAAAAGCTCGAGGCTCAACTCTAGCTCAAGTAGAAATGTCACCCTATCCCAATCTTGAACTCGGCTAATTAACACCTCTAATCCTAACTATGAGCACTCTATCTATATTAATCCCAAAGTACTATTTTATCGTCTTAACATATAATAGTAGTTTTTTTAACGGAGTCTTAACATAATAGTTTACTAGCTTTTGATGCACGCGATGTGTGTGCCATTTTTTTAATTGTGAACTTTTGAATTCTTGAATAGGTAGCCTTAGAGTATGTACAATGGCACATGGCTCTCCAACTAGCTCTCCACTATCTCTCATCTATTCTCTCTCTTCGAGCTACTCTAAAGAACTATGTTTAAAAACACCAAACAACAATAAAACTCTTTAAAGAGCTCTCCATTCAACTTTTCATTGTTTTGTGGTCCCCATATCAATAAATGAACCTCATTTTATACTAAGATTAAAGTTATATAAATAAAGTTATTCATGTAAATTAAATATAAATACAAAAAAAAATATTTTTTCATAATTTATGTAATGTGGAATTTTTTTTAAAAAAATATTAATTTTGAATGCTAATATTTAATTTCAAAAATTAAATAAAGATAGTAGATTTTGTGTATGAAATATATCCAATATTAGGCTCATTTTATAGATAAAGAAAAATTATAGTTGTTGGGATAGTAATTATTACTATGTTTTTTTATATAAAAAAGATTATTAAATGGTTGCAAAAAGAAAAGAAAACTTAAGTAATTGCAATAGCATGTGGGCCCCAAACATTAGAGAGCTATATCTCCTTCAACCCCCAAAGGTATCTCCCCCAAGAGCCACTTTGCAAAATGTCTCCATAGAGAGACACCCAAGACACTACCAAGAGCCCCATTGTTGAGTAAGAGGTGACTCTCTATTTTCTCTCTCCTTAGAGAGCTAGTTGGAGAGCCCCATTGCACATGCTCTTATGTACACACGCAATGCATGTGTTGCGGCGAAAAATTTACGGTTTTCACCATATACGTAACCTCGCACTTTTAAGAATTCACCATATAGTCCTGAACTTCTTGAAAATACATTAAAATGTTCTTAATGACTAACGGCAAATAACTCCGTTAGTCACTAACCCTTGATTAGCATCTGATTCCTAATTAACCTCTAATTAAACCAAATAACCCTTTTCTCTCTATTCCACCACAACTTTCCTCCTCCTATCTTCTTTCACCCAGCCCCTGCCCCCTCCGGCCCCCATCACCAGCAACACATAACAGCTAAGTATTTTTAAAGCTCATTCAAAGAAAATTCACAAGGAACACAATTAGTTAAGGGAATATTGTGGCAATTGGTGTAATGTCTTGTCAAATAATTTTGACATTGAATTGAATTTAATTGCAGTTAGGAATTAGGATATGTTGAATTGTTGAATTTTATGTACTGTATTTGTGATTATTGCAAGCAGAAGTGCTAGTAGTCTTGTGATTGGGAATTTTGATTTTGGCGACAAACGTGGTGATGGTGGTGATGGAGAGGATTATTTGTCTGATGGAGGCTCATACATGACGCCTTATCGCATATCGATGAAACAGACGACAGCGATTGCCGAGTGTCTAGTTTTGTCTTTGGCTTGATGACCTGTTTGAAGTTTTCCTGGTTACGTATTTGCTAATCCAAAATCACAAACATCAAGTGATGCGGAGAGGTACTAACGCGAGCATTCGTTTGATGCTGATGTACTGATCTGTAGGAAGCGCCGTCGTTTGAAGACCAAGTTGATGGAGGTATTTTGGATATCGTTTGTCCTAGTAATGTCCTAGGTACAGTTTTCGAGCTGATTTGTCTTTGTGGTTCCCTTCTTGTGGTAGGAACTTCAATCTGCTACAGTTTGTGTTGTAAAGGCACCGAAGTTGGGCGTTAATTTAAAGTTGGAGCCCTGGCTGTTTACGGTAATCTTCCCATGTAAGTGGTCCTAATATTTGTATTGGTTGTGTAACAGTTATGTTGGAATTAAAGCCTCAAAGTTAGCCTTAGTTATGGAGTATTTCCTTGTTTGATTTTGTTCATGAAATACCCAAGTCCCATGGAAAGAATATGAAGGTCCACCTTGTTTATATACTATTATGTTCCTTTTAGCTTTGTTGAACAATGGGCTAGAAGAATGGCAAGCCATACGCGCGCCGGCCGGGCCGGGCTCGTGGCGAGCGCGGGCCTGCGGTTCGTTTTATTACCAGCTTTAATTTTTGGGACTTGTTTGTTCCGTTATTTCTTTTGCGAGATTCACGCAATCAATTAGTAACGGCAAATCAAGGAAGCTTGCACCTGCGGCGGCGAAATCACCTTTAAGGACAGTGGACCTCTCCACGTCACAACATTCTGTTTCTTTGTTTCTCCTTTCCAAGTAAGATCGTTCTAATTGTTTCTCTGTGTTCTGTCTCCTTGCGTAATAGTGCTAACAAGTTATGTAACCGTTCGACATGGTGATTGCAGGACAGGAATCATATATTTGGTGGGAAAGTGAAGCACGATGGATGTGTCCTAGAATTTATAGGGCAAGTTGTTGTGCCAGGATAGGCGCTCTATCTTTCATTTTTCCTTTAGTAATAATGTAGGTATGGATTCTTCTATTTGTTTTTAATCAGAAAATATGTCAGCTATTACATGCTATGGAGCAACCGAACATGAATTGTCGCGTAGAAACCTTCGGACGTATATGTGAGAAATTTGATGAGAAAAAGAAGAATTGGGTCCATGAGATGGGGTTCGATGGTTTGCTGAATTTGTCGGGCATGCATCTTCCGAGGTCCCTTGCATATTGGTTGATGACACGTGTTGATCCAATCAACGAATCTTTCTTAGCCCCAGATGGGAAAGAATACTGTCTGTCGAAGAATCAAGTGAAGTAGTGTAGTAGGGTGTCATGCGAAGAATAAAGTTCTACATGTTGATGGAGAAATATGGCAAATCATGGGTTAGAAAGGGTACTCCTACTCGTAGAGTTGGTAGATCAATTGGAATTCCATTAATTAGAAAAATGATGGATCGTATCGAAGGTGAACTTAATGACAGTGAAGAGGAGGTGTTCAAAACGTTTTTCCTGCTTATTTCATTGAATATGGTCTTATGTCCCACACATTGTTCTCGTTTGAGTTCAGCCTTGGCAATGCTTTGACTTGTGCAATGGACTGTCGATATGACTGGTGCAGTTTGGTGCTGAAGAAGCTAATGCATAGTGTGACCGGTTTTGCTAGAAGGTTTTATGCTCATGGTTTTGCGGGTGGTTGTGGGGGTGTACAATCTTTCTTGTGGTGAGTGCTTGCTTGGCAGTAGTCCACATCATCTTTGTCCTCGACTCCTCGTTCCTGATTATATCTTAATGGACGCTGTGTTGTTTATTTAGTAACTTATCGTATATGTAAAATTTTTATCTTGGCAAACAGTGTAGGAAGCTGGTTAGCTGGGGTGTTTTCCTCGAGTAATGGCTTAGAACATGTGCAACATAGGGAGAGCCAAGAACGAGGACAAATACTTTGATGACGGTGACTATGGGAAGCTAGGGGTAAGATGTCATGAAGGTTCCATTGACTAACGTGAATTAGATGATGAAAGAAGCCCCCCACCCTAATATGCATTTGTTTAATGATGCAGTGTGTTGATGTTGCATATGGTGAAGGACACTCGAGGGAGGCAAGAGACACTGATGGTCCAGTAGTTTACACAGCTCCGATCCGGTATGTTAATTCCCGTTCCCTCCATAAGTTTTTAAGTTTATTTTTTGGATTGAAATCCCTGATTCATTAGAAACGGTTCCCTATCTTAATAAGATGATGTCCTCTGCGAAAGACGCTGTCGTAACCATTATATCCAGGCTCCAGCTGCTAAGTGTCCTTACACGTGGAAGGCCGAGAAGTCTATAAAGGAGAAGGAATTTTCAAAATTTTCAAAAGAAGGAATTTTCAAAATTTTCAAAAAAGGGTAAGGGAAAGACTGTACAGAGGAAGCATGTGGAGGTGTCATCAGACGGGGAGACGGCGTCGGGTTCTGCAGAGAAATTAGTTTATATGTTCCCTACATATATATGATATGTATGATAACAACCCCTGACAACAACTGCATTACCGAATCGAATTTTCGATCAGGAAACAGTGCTGAAGAGGTTGTTGAAGAGTCCCACCTACAAATTAGTTTATCAGGTTTCACAGCTGATGGCAGTGGTCTGAATTTTGTTGTGAGGGGTCTTCTTTTGACCTGGACATAAATAAGGCTTTGACTGAATCATTTGATGGAGAAGACTGTGAGCAAATGATGGTCTCTACTTTCCTGGGGACACAAACTCCGAGTATGCGTGTGAAGGAATATGTCCTTAGACATCCCGGCAATTACTAAATATAAAAGGAAATTATTATAGAGATAATTAATTACATTAGTTTAGTAATCACATTTACTTGCTAGAGAATAAATGTTGGTTAGTAGAACAATATTGATTGTACCTACAACTAAGTTAACCTAATCCTATGAGGTCACACATTGTAGTAACTAATTGAAGTAAGGAAACCGGCCAATAGGAGAAATTAGGGTTAGGTTAGGTCTCTCTCTTATTTTATTCTCCTACTATTATAAAAGGTTATAATAGCAGAGAGAAAAAGAACGTTCAATTTGACAATAACTTTTCAAACTGAAAAGAGAGAGAAAAACCTATTATTTCCCTTTGGAAAATCCGGGCTCCCTCCCTAAAAAGCAAGAGAGTGAAATCTGTTCATCCTCTTCCGTTCTAGCAAACGTGGGAATTCAATTGGTGCTCGTGGACTAAGTAGAGGGACATCAATTGCTGTTCTTTGATCTCCAGCACTTGCAATCCGGTGGAAAACACGCTACAAAGGTTGTACATTCTTTTCTTTATAATATGATTCATATTTATGTTATGCATGCAATCTTGTGATAGATGTTAGAAAATTTGTTTCCTGAAATTCCGCTATATGCATCATTATGTTCCTTCAGTGGTATCAGTTTTTGCCTCTTGCATAAGATTTTATGATCATGTTCATGTGCTATTTTGATTATTTTCATTCAATTAAGGGAGGGATTTATTTATGGATTAATTTGCATAATTACTATGGTGATATTAATTGCTTGGAAATTGTTGAAAATTGGTTTTAAATTATAATACGCTCAAACTTTTCGGCAACTTTACTGTTGAACAATTTTATAGTTAGACTTATGTTTAATGGAGATTAAAGCATAAAATCTAATAACAACATTAAAATTTAGATTTTAATTCGTTAAATAAAATCACTCTAGATGCCATACATGAACTGAATTTTAGAAGAAACAAAACTGTTGTTTTTCCTTTTAAAATTTCAGATTTTTCATGTTAAATTTTGAATTCTTGTTAGATATTCACGTTTAATAAAGATTATTCATCAAAGATCTAAACAACCGAACTTAAAAATCTGTTTTAGTTTTGTTGTTGAATTCGAAATTCTTTGCCCAAATCAATGGAACCCTAAGTTTGCACATAAAAATTCAGATTGAAATATGTAATTGTTACATAATTTGAGAGGAATTTAACCCCAATTTTGAACAAATTGAGCACAATCAAAATTCAGTTTAATTCATGTAATTGTTGCATAAATTAAACAAAAAATTTCAGCAACCATGGCTGGGTGGCGCATCTCACCGGTGCTGCCACGGTGGTCTGCGTCGGAGTTGTGCGGGTAGAAGAGGCTGCTGCGGTGGTGTGCTGCGCTGACATGTTTAACTATAGGTTGACATGTTTACAATTGTTAACTTGTAAATATCATGTTTTATTTGCTTATTAATTGTTAATAAGTAATTTTTAATATTTATTTTATTATGATATTATAAATGCTTGAATGCTTAATATAATATGTTTGATATTATGTTTTGCATGTTGTGACTAGTATGGCCCAAAACTAGAATAGAAAATACGATCTGCGCATCGTTAAATTTTATGTAAATTAAATACGATCTGCGTATCGTTTGTATTTTTGTAATTTAAATTTAAATTATTTAAATTATAAATTATTTATGTAATCAAGAATGAAGTTCCCTGGAGAATTAAGGATGGAGATCCATGAAGATTCAAGGAGGAATTCATGAAGATTAGTTTTCCTAAGTTTAGGGGCCATACTAGGATCACTTTTAATTATACTTATATTCATTTATTCATTTATGATGTTTAAATGCTTGCTTAAGTTTATATATGTGTGGTTATTTATGTTATGTGTTCACTTTAAACTAACCAACATAGTAAACTTAGGTCCCCAACATGTAATATTGAGTTTAATTGCTTTTCCAAACAACACCTATAACGCCTTAGATAGTGAGTAATAGGTTCTGCCAAAGCAGGGTGTTGCTCATTTTATCGGGGGATAGTAGGGTGGGTTTTTGAAACTTACATGTTAAGGTTTGGTTTAACTCAACAAAATTATCAAAAGACAAAGCTTTGGGTTTTGAAGCTAAGAGATAGGAGTAAACAAGGAGTTGTTAACCTGTCTACCAAGAATTATAATTAGTTATAATTAGTAAAGTGTTTACTTACCTCAACTACTATAAATTGAAGGCAGGGCCAAAGTCAGTTTGATTGTAGTGGGAGGGGATCTTGGTGTTTCTTTATTCAATAGGGGACTCTTATTTTGAATAAAGGGTAGTAGTAATTAAAATTTGTTTAATTATTGCTTTCTTGATAAACATTGATTGAATTTTGCTTTATTATTCTTTTGTTGTAGTTATCATGTCTGGTTCAAACAATAACAACCACCCCGGTTTTAATTTGCGTTATTTACTCGAAAAGGACAAACTAACTGCTCATAACTTCCTAGAATGGGAAATGGCTGTGAGAATCGTTCTCAGAGCCGAAGGAAGGGAAAGTGTTCTTGATAATCCTCTCCCTGAACCCCTGCTAGACACTGCTACTCTAGCTGAAAGGAGAGCAAGACAAACCATTGAGGCAAATTTTGTGCAAGTAACATGTTTGATGCTTGCTTGCATGGAACCAGAATTTCAAAAACGTTTTGATGGTCTGGACGCCTATTCCATCCTCCAACAGCTGAAAACTATGTTTCAGAAGAACGCGAGGCTGGAGAGATTTGAAGCTCATTGTAAGTTGCTGGAATGCAAGTTGGGAAAAGGAAAACCTGTTTGTCCGCATGTGTTCAATATGATTGGACATTTTCAGATCATGGAAAAATTGGGCTTCCCTTATCCCGCAGAACTAGCAACTGATATTGTGATCAAATCCTTGCCTGAAAACTTTCAAAACTTTCAGTTGAATTTTTACATGCAAGGAGGGAGGCTACCTTGCAAGAGCCGCATGGTATGCTTACTCGAGGTGAAAGGAGCTTGCCGGCTGAACCTAAACATAGGGATGTTCTAATGGTTAGGAAAGGCAAGCAATTCAAGAAAAAGGGGGCACCTTAGAAGAAGAACAAGGGCAAGGTTGTTGCCACTGATGATACTTCAAAGCCAAAGGCCACTCCTAAGGCAAAAGTAGCAGCACTACATGAGTGCTTCCACTGCCATAAGATTGGCCACTGGAAGAGGAACTGCCCCAAGTATCTGGAGGATAAGAAGAGTGGTGCTTCAACTTCAGGTATTTATGTTATAGAGATTAACTTATCTACTTCTACTTCATGGGTATTTGATACTGCGTGTGGATCTCACATTATTTGTAATGTGCAGTCACTAAAAAGAAGTAGATCATTGAGCAAAGGAGAAGTGGACCTCCGCGTGGGCTATGGAGCACGAGTTCTTTGCTTTGGGCCGTGGGAGATTGTAGTCTACTTTTACCTTCTGGTTTAGTATTAGAACTTTATAATTGTTATTATGTTCCAACTATTACCAAGAATATTGTTTCGATTCCGGTTTTGGATTCGGAAGGTTTTTCATTTCAAATTAAGAATAATTGTTGTTCTGCTTATTTGAATGATTTATTCTATGTCTCAGCTAAGTTATCAAATGGTTTATATGTGCTAGACTTAGAAACCCACATCTATAACATAGACAAAGAAGAAACCTAAAACAAATGATTCGAACCCGACATACCTATGGCATTGTCGATTAGGCCACATAAGTTCAAAGCGTATTGAGAAGCTTCATAAAGATGGAATTCTCAAATCATTTGATTTCGAATCATTTGATACTTGTGAGTTTTGCTTAATGGGGAAAATGATAAAATCACCTTTCACAGGTTCAAGTGAAAGGGCCAATGACCTTTTAGCCCTCATACATACAGATGTGTGCGGACCCATGAGTACGTTGGCTAGGGGAGGGTACGCTTACTTCATTACTTTTACCGATGATGTGAGCAGATTTGGATTTGTTTACCTCATGCGGCATAAGTCGGAATCCTTTGAAAAATTTAAGGAATTCCAGAATGAAGTACAAAACCAACTTGGGAAGAAAATCAAGGCATTACGATACGATCGTGGTGGTGAATATTTATCTCAAGAATTTGGTGATCATTTGAAGGATTGTGGAATACTTTCACAATGGACTCCACCAGGAACACCACAGTTAAATGGCGTTTCTGAAAGAAGGAATCGAACACTACTTGATATGGTTCGATCCATGATGAGTCTTGCTGATCTTCCTATTTCATTCTGGGGATTTGCACTTGAAACAACGGCATTCACACTTAACAGAGCACCATCCAAAGCAGTGGAAAAGATACCATATGAAATTTGGACTGGAAACGTTCCAAAATTGTCTTTTCTAAGGATATGGGGTTGTGAAGCCTATGTAAAACGTTTACTTTCTGATAAGCTTTCACCCAAATCCGATAAATGTCTCTTTGTGGGTTACCCAAAAGAGACTAAGGGATACTACTTCTACAACCAAAACGAAAACAAAGTGTTTGTTGCTCGTAATGGTGTCTTTCTGGAAAAGGAGTTTATTTCCAGAAAAACAAGTGGGAGAAATGTATATCTCGAAGAAATTCGAGATGAGCAACATACGGATGAGGTTAACACCTCATCAGAGGCGGCCCGGCATGAAAATGCTCAGGAGGCGGTGCATTCAATTCACGTACCTCCTACCGTCCCACTTGGAGATACTCCGTGCGAAGTCACTCAACCTAATGAGGTAGAAACTTCTTCTGTTGTTCCCCAACGTAGGTCTAGTAGGACCATCATTCCGTCAAAGAGATATATTGATTTCCTTTTGACTCGAAAGTTCCGAAATAACGATTTTAGAATCTGAAGAACCTACTAGCTACAAAGATGCTTTGGAGAGCCAAGACTCCGAAAGATGGCTTGAGGCCATGAAATCTGAAATGGATTCCATGTCTGAAAATCAAGTATGGGACTTGGTTGATTTGCCTGATGGGGTAAAACCCATTGGATGCAAATGGATTTTCAAGTTGAAAACAGACAAGGATGGAAACATTAGTCTTTTCAAAGCAAGGTTGGTGGCGAAATATTTCAAACAAATTCATGGTATTGACTATGATGAAACCTTCTCACCAGTAGCCATGCTGAAGTCCATTAGGATAATCCTTGCGATTACTGCCTTTCATGACTATGAAATATGGCAGATGGATGTCAAAACCGCTTTCTTGAATGGATTCTTGAAAGAGGATGTGTACATGACACAACCTCAAGGTTTTGAAGATCTAGAAAATCCAGGGAGGGTATGTAAGCTTAAGAAGTCCATTTATGGACTAAAGCAAGCATCAAGGAGTTGGAACCTCAGATTTGATGAGGCAGTCAAGAAATTTGGCTTTCTCAAAAATGAAGAGGAATCTTGTGTATACAAGAAGTTAAGTAGAACTAGTATTACTTTTCTGGTCTTGTATGTGGATGACATACTTCTCATAGGAAATGATAAGACCATGCTTGAGTCAGTCAAGGAATGGCTTAAAAATTGTTTCTCTATGAAAGACCTAGGAGAGGCAGAGTACATATTGGGAATAAAGTTCTATAGAGATAGATCGAAAAGGCTAATTGGGCTCAGTCAGGAAACTTATATTGATAAGGTTCTTGCAAGGTTCAAGCTGGAAAACTCCAAAAGAGGTTTCATTCCCATGCAACATGGCATTGCACTTGGCAAGACTCAGTGTCCTTCGAGTCCTGATGAGGTCAAGCGTATGAGTAATGTTCCCTATGCTTCTGCTGTAGGATCCATTATGTATGCCATGATATGCACTCGACCGGATGTTGCATATGCTTTGAGTATATGCAGCAGATACCAGTCAAATCCAGGAGATGCGCACTGGATTGCAGCGAAAAACATCCTTAAGTACTTGCGAAGGACTAAGGATAATTTTTTGGTTTATGGTGGAGATAGTGAGTTGGTTGTTACTGGATACACCGATGCAAGCTTCAAGAGTGACAAAGATGATTTCCGATCTCAGTCTGGTTTCATATTTTGTCTCAATGGAGGAGCTGTGAGCTGGAAGAGCTCTAAGCAGAGTACCATCGCGGATTCTACAACAGAGGCCGAGTATATTGCAGCGAACTGATGCAAAGAAAGGAAGCTGTTTGGATCAAAAAGTTCATTGGTGAGCTTGGTGTAGTTCCTAGCATTGAGAATGGCATTGAGTTGTATTGTGACAACAATGGTGCCATTGCTCAGTCTAAGGAACCCAGATCACATCAAAGGTCTAAACATGTGCTCAGGAAATTCCATCTCATTCGAGAAATCGTTGGTAGAGAGGATGTGAAAGTAAGCACGGTTCATACTGAGGATAACGTAGCAGATCCTCTGACTAAACCGCTTGCTCAATCTAAGCATGAGTGTCATACTAGGTCTATGGGGCTTAAGCATATGGGAGAATGGCTTTAGGTTGTTTACTTCATGTTTACAATTGTAAAGACATTTATTATGCTTTGAAATGTTTATCAATAAAATTCCGTTCTTATTTAATTGTTTGGTTTAGTATTAAATAAAATGTCCAAATAATTTGTGTTTTCAAATAGGATTATCGAAAACGTTTTGATATTGGAACCCTATAAAGTGAATTGAAAATCACAATTTATTTGAAGTCCCTAGTCTAAATCACTGCATTGGACATAAGTGATTTATTTTATAGACTGGTGTATAATTAATTGATAGCGCAGTTCCATGGGCTATGGAGACATAGAGATGTCTAATTGATTATATGGATGTATAATTGATACATTGAGACTTGACCTAATTAGATTCTAAAAGTAGAATCGAACTACTATATTTAGTGGATTCCTTAGACATGAGTATGTCTTAATAACCACAACATAATTAGTTTAGCTTTGACACTGTCAAATGCCGCACCGTAAAAGGAGGTTATAAAGGCAGTGATCAGGTGGGCTAAGAATTGAGTGGGAGTTATGGTCATACAAGAGTGGATAAGTCCTCCTATTAAATAGGAAAGGTGTCTGGGCCTCTTGATGAGCGAGAACTGGAAAATAGCATGGCCATGCGGAATAGGATTAAAGAGTTAATCCTTATTTGAGCAGTTCAAACTCAGCGATCAAGGAACATAAATTTGAGAATAACATGGTGTTATCAAATTTGGCATTAAGTGACTTAAGGAATTTAGCATTGCGCTCTTGTCTTCGGACAAGTGGGAGATTGAAGGAATATGTCCTTAGACATCCCGGCAATTACTAAATATAAAAGGAAATTATTATAGAGATAATTAATTACGTTAGTTTAGTAATCACATTTACTTGCTAGAGAATAAATGTTGGTTAGTAGAACAATATTGACTGTACCTACAACTAAGTTAACCTAATCCTATGAGGTCACACATTGTAGTAACTAATTGAAGTAAGGAAACCGGCCAATAGGAGAAATTAGTTAGGTTAGGTCTCTCTCTTATTTTATTCTCCTACTATTATAAAAGGTTATAATAGCAGAGAGAAAAAGAACGTTCAATTTGACAGTAACTTTTCAAATTGAAAAGAGAGTGAAAAACCTATTATTTCCCTTTGGAAAATCCGGCCTCCCTCCCTAAAAAGCAAGAGAGTGAAATCTGTTCATCCTCTTCCGTTCTAACAAACGTGGGAATTCAATTGGTGCTCGTGGACTAAGTAGAGGGACATCAATTGCTGTTCTTTGATCTCCAGCACTTGCAATCCGGTGGAAAACACGCTACAAAGGTTGTACATTCTTTTCCTTATAATATGATTCATATTTATGTTATGCATGCGATCTTGTGATAGATGTTAGGAAATTTATTTCCTGAAATTCCGCTATATGCATCTATATGTTCCTACAGCGTGAAGCCAAAATCTTTTGAGCTGGGGGATTAATTGCTTTCCTTTGTATGAAACGATCGCAGCAAGGGAACCAAACATAGCCAGTATTGTCTTCCAACCAACTTATGGTGTGTCTTTACTTATCCCTAGTAATGATTGATGATTGAGTTACTAATTAGTACATGTGTTGTTGGGAAGAACTGTGTTTAGTAGCTAACTAGTATTTTGGTCCGGACGATGTCCGAGGTCAGTTACGATTATCAAATATATTATTATTCATAAGTTTCAAGATTAATTATATTAGTTATTCAAAATTTTCTATCTAGTGCAAAATTGGATAATGGACGTTATGGCATGATAAGTTGTTTTACTTCTAAGGAATTGGGGGATAAAAATATCAAGTTCGATGGAATTATAAGATTTTATTATATATTATTTTGAAACATTAAACATTGAAATTGTAATGGATTGGTGGTTAAGCTCTCACATTTCATTTCAAAGGTCATGGGTTCGATTCCTAATAGCTTCACATTGTTAATATTTTTAATGAAATCATAAACATGTGCACATACGTTGGAGAGTGCCATGTGACACAGTTCCTTTGATAGGAACGCCTTTCAATATAAGCACGCGATGCGTGCGACAGCAATTTTTTCATTGTGATATTTCTTAATGTCGAGTAGATAGTTTTACATGCACCCAATACATGAAGCGATAACTCATTATAATAGTTTACGTTGACAGTTTTCTCAATAGATGCTATGTTTTATTCAATTTCTTAGAAGTTATTTTCAGCAAAAATAAGTTTAGATCAGTTGTTGATCTGACCTTATTATCCTCTATGTAATTGAATTACATAAATTGAAATTATATAAACTCATTAAAATGATCATTTCATTACATGACTACATGACTATAATGTTGTGGAAGTATATTGCTGATTTTTTATTTTGGCAATTGTTCCTTTTGATGGAAGATTTTGATATTCTTAAATTTTATTATCTTTGTTTTTTTTGTAAAGTTTTTTAGTCTTTCCTTTTTTTTAACCTAAGATTTTAAGTAGTTATAATTATAGTTTTTAAAAATAGAAAATATTGGGATTGATTGATTACCCATTATATTATTTTTAAAATTTAAACAAAATTGATGATTTAAAAAAGTAAGGGTAATATAGTCATTTAATATGGGGACACCATGCCTCCCCCCTTCACTTATATAATAGTGATAGATTACTCCCTCTGTTTTTTTATCATTCTCATTTTTCTATGCACGTCTCCCAATGCACCTCTTTGAACTTAAATACTCCCTCCGTCCCAGAATAGTCTGAACACTTTCTTTTATGTTTGTCCCAAATTAGTTTGAACACTTCCATTTTTAGCATGGTCCCACTATTAATATATTATTTCTTTTACACACCTATGACCCACACTCTATCTTTTATCAATAGAAAGTTACCCAACTTTCTATCTCCTCTGATAAAAAATACACCACTAACTCCTATCACATCTACTTTTTAAATAAAATAACATTAATAAAGTACTAATTGAGACGAATCAAACAAGACCTCACATGACTATGTTGTTTCTTATAAATAAATAAATTGAAAAAAATTGAGAAGATTCTCTTTAAGTATGAATAGTGTCAAGATTACAAGTGAGAAAGATAAAAAAAAACAGAGGGAGTATTTTGGAACCAAACTTAGATGCAAATCCACTTGGACTATGATGCTAAATTGCAATTAAGTTTGGTTTACCCGTAGAATAGGATGTCTAATTATTGTAGGGTAATTTTTGTTTTCATGTAGCAACTACTTACTGTGTCTACATTCTTTAATTTTCTAACATCAATATTACGGTGATTACCTTTTTATCTTCACTCAATGTTTCATCTCTTTATGAAACTTCGGATTATTATTTTACAAAATGAAAGTGTTTATACTTGTATAATTATTAGAAATGGTTAAATTTTGTTCCATATAATTGATTTTAAGTTCATATTTAATCAAATGTTCTGGGGAATCGTTTAGGGCAAAGAATTGTTAATCTATTATAATCCATCTAATTAACATCTTTACCCATAATGTGTTACGTTGAGAATTTCTTGTTGAAAAAACTCTCAACTCGTAACACATTACATGTCAACGTTACATATAGTGTACGATAATTGGGATTAATGCGGCTTAACCATTGTGGTTTGGCCGGGCAATATATATATATACGAGAATAATACAAGAGTCCTTCCTAAACATAGTTACTACTCTAATACACCCCCTCAATCTTTACGGGGGGCAACAACGGAGAGATTGGAACGATGTTTAACAAATAACTCACTAGAAAGACCCTTAGTAAAAATATCAGCAACCTGCAATGTAGTAGGAATAAACCGGACCTTCAAACCACCCTTGGCAACCATCTCACGAACAAAATGATAATCGACATCAATGTGTTTACTACGATCATGTTGAACAGGGTTTGCAGCAAGATATGTAGCTGAGACATTATCACAGTAGAGAACCACAGGATGGCGTAAAAAATACCCAAGATCGGCAAGCAATTGACGAAGCCATATAGTCTCAGCAGCCGTGTAGGCAACGGCGCGATATTCCGCCTCGGTAGAAGATCGGGAAACAGTAGGTTGCTTCTTTGAACGCTAGGAAATCAGATTCCGGCCAAGGTAAACAGCATATCCAGTAGTGGAGCGCCGACTATCAGGGCACCCTGCCCAATCAGCATCCGAATAGGCAACGACAACACTCGGAGAGTTGGAATGATGAAGGAAGAGTCCATACTCAAGAGTGCCCTGCAAATATCTGAAAATTCTTTTCACAGCATGAAGATGAGTAGTACGGGGAGCATCCATAAACTGAGACACCATATTAACAGCATAAGCAATGTCAGGACGAGTCATAGTTAAATATTGTAAAGCACCAACCATACTACGATATTCCGTAGGATCAGCAAGAAGTTCTCCATCTAGCAACGACAAAGTAACTCTGGAAACACTAGGTGTTCGAACAGATTTAATAGTATGAAGATGAAACTTGCGCAATAAATCTGTAACATACTTAGTCTGAGAGAGAAAAAGACCCGAAGGAGTGCGCAGAACTTGAACACCTAGAAAATAGTGTAAATCCCCCAAATCCTTCATAGCAAACTGAGAGGATAACACAGAGATGAATTTGGTAACAAGAGAAGAACTACTGCCAGTAAGGACAATATCATCGACATAAAGGAGCAGAATAATCAAATGACCCTTGTAACGAAGAGTGAACATAGACGAGTCACAACTGCTGCACTTGAAACCAATAGATAACAAGAAATTGCTGAAACGCGAGAACCAAGCTCGGGGAGCTTGTTTCAAGCCGTAAATGGACTTACGCAAACGACAGACATGATGTGGTTTAGAGGAATCAATGAACCCAGGAGGTTGGCGCATATAGACTTCCTCATGCAAGAAACCATGAAGAAAAGCATTTTTTACATCTAATTGACGGATAGTCCATTTAAAAGTAACAGCAATAGTGAGAACTAAGCGCACAGTAGTGGGCTTAACTACAGGACTAAAGGTTTCAAAGTAATCAATACCTGCCTGCTGATGGTTACCAAACACAACGAGTCTAGCCTTGAACCGCTCCACAGAACCGTCAGAATGATACTTAATCTTATAGACCCACTTACATCCAAGTAAGTTACAACCGTAATTGCGAGGCACTAATTCCCAAGTATCATTATTTATTAAGGCCATATATTCATCCTTCATAGCTTGACACCAACGCGGATCTTTTGAAGCATGTTTATAGTTAGTAGGTTCAGACTCTATAACATCCGTTTTTAAATTCATGAGAGTGCGTGGCTTAGTGATGCCGTCTTTGAGACGGGTGACCATACGATGACCAGGAGGGGACACAGGGGGCACAGCAGACGCGACAACAGACGGTGGGGAAACAAGACCAGCAGACGACGCAGGAGACGGGGTAGACTCAACTACGACACTCGACACAACAGCAGAACCAACAGGAGTAGGGGACGCAATAGGCGACACAACCGGAGAGGGAAGGGCACACGGGTCCCTGACAGACGCAGAACCTAGAGAGGGGGGGCTGAGGGATCGTGGGGAAGCACTGGCAGGGGTGTGAGACGCAGCTGCAGGAGCAGCGGCAGCATCCAAACCAGGCACCAAAAACGATGCCATGGGCAACCCAATGGATGGAGAAGTAGCACAGGGGGAAACTACCGTAGGAGACCAGCCGGGAATAAAAATAAAAGGAGTAGTGTCGTGAGATGTGACAGACGAACTCGGTTTGGAAAGAACAAGACTACGATATGGAAACTTTTGTTCAAGGAACCACACATGACGACTGATGTAAACTTTGCCAGTTAAGGGGTCAAGACACCTATAGCCCTTATAGTTTGACGCATAGCCAATGAAAACACATTGTTTTGATTTTGGCTGAAGTTTGTTGATGGAAGATCCTAGAAGAAGTGGAAAACAGGCACATCCAAAAGATTTTAAAAACTCATAGTTAGGGGGACGCTTAAACAATTTTTCGTAAGGGGATACACCACCCAAAACGGAAGAAGGTAAGCGATTGAGCGTATAAATCGCGGTGTAGGACGCATCAACCCAAAATTGAGCAGACAAGTCTGAATGAATCAGAGATGTACGAGCCATTTCAATGATGGAACGATGTTTCCGTTCAGCAACACCGTTTTGAGCTTGAGTGTGGGGGCAGGATTTACGAAATAAAATGCCAGACTCACAAAAATGATTTATTAAGGGAGTATTATCAAACTCCCGTCCACCATCACTTTGAAAAATTTTAATTTTGCAATTGAATAAATTTTCAACCATCTTTTGGAAACTCAAAAATTGCGAATAAAAATCAGATTTTAAACGCAACGGAAACAACCATGAGTACCGAGAATAATCATCAACAAAAACTGCATAATATTTATAATATTGATTCGATAAAACAGGAGATTGCCAAAGATCACTATGTATCATATATAAGGGATAAGGAGAACTATGAGTAACCGGTTCAAACGGTAAACGATGAATCTTTCCTAACTTGCAATGAACACAATCGTCATGAAAAGGAGAAGTACAAGAAATACTGTTATTAGAACACAAGTTTCCTAAAACTCTAGCAGAAGTGTGACCGAGCCGAGCATGCCAAATATCACCAGACACCTTAGTAGCTACAAGAGCAGGAATGGAAGACGCAGACTCAGAGCCATTCACAGGAGGATGAAGAGGGTAGACGCCATTTTTACTGGAACCCCGAAGGAGGACCGCCCTCGTTGTCTTGTCCTTAACACAAACAGAAACAGCATCGAAAGAGACGACACAATCATTATCTTGACATGGTTTATTTACGGACAATAAATTATGTTTCAGACGTGGGACATGACACACAGATTTTAACTCAAGAGGACGACTCGATGTGGACATTTTTAATTGGCCAATATTTTTAATGGGAAGAAGAGTGCCATCACCAACTACAACTGAACTAGACCCAGAATAAGGAACCATATGAGAGAACTTACCATCTTGAGAAGTCATGTGGGAGGCAGCTCCAGAATCCGGATACCAGACGGAGTCATTGGTTTCACCACCAACAGACAGCGCAGCAAAGGTACGTTGGACATTGTCAGGATTAGAAGGCACAAAGTTGGGATTGAAACGATGCGGGCAATATGCCGCCTGATGACCAGGAGACCAACAGAGACCACAAGTATCAGGAGAGGGGGTAGAGGCTAAGTTGCCACTAGAGGAGATACTGCCTGCTGAAGAAACAGAATTAGTAATAGAAGAAGCACAAGACAAATTTAACAACGAAAAGTTTGAACATGAACTCATACCATTCGTACGGCCTCTAGTGTTAGACACACTACCCATATTACCTGTGTTGCCAGCACCACCATTGCCGCGGTTGTGATTATTTCCGCGACCACCTTTCCCTTTACCACCCTTGTTGCGGTTGTTCTGTCGGCCCTTAGGCGCACCACCCCCAGAATTCTTACCACCCGTACTGGAACCAGCGGAGGAAGTTTGAACAGCCAAAAGAGCATGATGAGTAGCCAGAGATTCATCGGCAGTCTTAATAGTTTTCAAACGTTGCTCATGAAGAAGCAACTTAGGGCGGAGATCATCAAAACTCAATGCAAAAGGGTAGTGCAGTAAAGTAGTGACAAGATGATCGTAATCACGATCACGATCCAAACCAAACAACGTATACTGAACAAGATCATGAGAAGAGACAGGGCACTGAATAGCAGCTAAAGAATCAACAATGATCTTTATTTCACGTAAATAAGCATCCATGGTTTGTTGTTCAGTTTTCTTTATATGCGTTAACCGACTCTTTAATTCCATAGACCTAGCCATACTAGCATGCATAAAACGTGTTTTCAAACGTTCCCAAATCTCAGAGGCAGTACTCAAATCATGAACATCAGTCATAACATCGCGGGATAAGGTAGCATAAATCCACAATCTAATAGTCTGATCAATACGCAAGTAATCATAAAATTGAGGATTAGGAACTGAGATACCTCGCTCATCAGTAATATGAGCCGACGGAACAATGTAGGTGCCTTCAACAAAACCAAGAAGTTGCTGAGAGATGAGAAGACAAGTGAATTGGGTGCGCCAAGTGAGATAATCTTCGGGCGCGGCAAGCTGAACCGTGACTAGATTGGACACATTAGGGGCGGAGAGAGCCGCAAAAGAATGCGGCGGCGCCGGCGTGTAGGGATGCAGTGACGGTTGAGAGTAAGACTGAGAAAACCCAGGCGGGCCGCCAGAGTGCCGAGAAGTTGAGGCTTCGCCTGTAACAGAAGAAAACCTCGCACGAGGCAGAGGAGAGATGGCGCCAGAGAGGTTGGGAACCACCGTGGACGGTAAAGAAACGCCGGATGCAAACGACGGCAGAGTGGATGAGGGCCAGAAGGCCGCGTGAGTTGGCGCGAAGCCAGAAGGAGCAGCAGAGCCACTCAAAAAACCAAGAGAGCCGATAGCACCGGTGGAGATCAGGGCAGCGGAAGAAGGGATCGACTGAGACACCGGTGGTAGACTGCTCTGGGGAACCGGAGTGACCGGTTCAGCCAAGGTCGACGGCAGGCCGAAATTTGTGGGCTGCGGAAGAGACATGGCGTGAAGAAAGGAAAACAAATTTGAGAGAAAAAAATAAAAAAAAACCTAGGGCTTTGATACCATGTACGATAATTGGGATTAATGCGGCTTAACCATTGTGGTTTGGCCGGGCAATATATATATATATATATACGAGAATAATACAAGAGTCCTTCCTAAACATAGTTACTACTCTAATATATAGGGGCTGGGCAAATCAGTTGATTCTCACTTAAAATGTAAAGTAAATTATTGGAGCAAAAGAGGGTGTTTAAAACTCCTTTAAAGTAGATCTATATAGGAGCATGAGCCACATCTCTATACTTCAAACACCTACACATGTGCGATATAAACTCACTCTTAGAGAAGTAATATAAACTTAGGGAGGAATAGAGTGAGTTTTGGATACATCATGGCATCATTGTTCAAATGGAAAAGAGTTAAAGAGAGGTCAAATAAACCAACAATAATGATTCTGAATTTTTGAGTTATAACTCAGATAATCAATAGAAGCTCACGCTTTAAAGAAAGGAAAAATAGTCCACTGAATTGTGAACCAATGATAATTAAAATCCAAACAGTGTCAGTACATGCATACTAATATCCATGATTAAAACACCTTCTAAACGCCTGTTGGAAGATTAATTTGAGCTGCATTCATGCTCCAAGCACTAAGTTTAGTAATCTCAACATCTTCTGCTCCATAGTTGAAGGCATATAACTTTGCATTGTCATTAATTGCCAGTGTAGGATAAACTCTAGCAGTGATGCAACTTTTCCCTTGTGCACCAAAGCTCTCGACTATAGAATGATCAATCTGTCAAAAAGAAAAGAAGAAAAATAAATGTTTTAGGTTTACATATGCAAAAATTGGTAATAGATGGATTCTATAAGTTCGTCATATACTCACCAAAATCCTTATAGATTGTTCATCATTTACAGGATCCACGTCTACGAAAGTCCCGTAACTTATTTTATCAGTAGTTGGGTTAAGAGAAGACCTGCACATTGTAGGGAAGGAAAAAAAGAGCTCAATCATTTCAGTAATTTAAAGGATTTTTTGTCAAAAACCACCTTATAAAACATGAAATTTGTGATTTGCGAGAAACCACCTTATAAAATTTATTTTGTGAAAACAAAAATTTACTTGCGAGAACAAACTTTATGCTTTGTTCCGATCATTGATCCAAGGTTCTGGCATTGACCATGTCATGGATTAATTACTTGCCTTGTACATGATATGGTGAATGCCAGAACCTTGGATCAATGATCGGAATAAGGCATAAGGCTTGTTCACACAACAATATTTAGTTTAAGGTTTGTTTTCGCAAAAAAAAATTATATAAGGTGGTTTCTCACAAATTTCATACTTCCTCCGTTCCATAATAAGTGAAACATATGGATTGGGCACAAGATTTAATAAACATCACTTTCAAAAGCCAAAAAGTCATAAAATACCCTTTTCATTATCAAAAGGAGGAGAGAGAAAAGTAAACCACACAAGTTTGTGATGGATACACTTGTCATTTTGTCACTTCCTTTTTTCCATTTAAGGTATGTTTCACTTATTTTAAAACGTGTAAAAATAGTAAGTGTTTCACTTATTATGAAATGGAGGAAGTATTTTATAAGGTGGTTATTGACAAAAAAAACCTAATTTAAATCAAACTAGAAAGACTCAAGTCGCACTAGGTTTACTTAGCCTTAAGATGCTGATCAACTAACCTGCTTTGGTCACTGCACATGAGAACCATATATTTGTTTGGAGCCTTGAATATTCTGAAGAAGACTGCAGTATATTCTTCTAAGCCTGTGGAAGCTAGTGTTAGAAGTCCAAATGGCCCAAGTATTCCCTTTTCTGTTGCGCCCTTGTTGCTGCTCAATATCTGTGGGTTGGTCCATGTTGGGTCGAACTCTTCAATGTGGTTTAAATCTCGTATTTTGAATGAAATTTCCACATCCGCCTTTAACAAAAAAAGATTCATTATTAGCGACTCTGTATTTCGGAATTTGATAACGACTACTATTCTGTCTGTTTCTAAATAGTTGCAAGACCGTGCTAAGCATGTATTTAATGATAATTTAATCCTGTTGCTAAATACAAAGTAAGAGTAACAGGGTAACACTATATTAGAATATGCATCATCTGTAGTTGCATAGAAATATAGAATTATAGTATTAGTGCAGAAATGCACCATTATTGTGCAACATAAATTCAATATTGGCGAATGTGAATTAACCTGAGAGGCTGTGACTCCAGTTATTTCAATGAGTGATCCTGATCCAATCACTTGAGAATCCAATTTCACTTGATCTTTTCGTAGCGTTTCAACTTCTGTAATTGGCCATTGAATCAGTTGTTTGCCAAAAGTATCACACACTATTGTTCTTGGAATTCCCTTGAAATCATATATAGAATATATTCAGATTCATTAATCATTTTTATGCATGAATTATAAGAAAAATGAGATGAAGTACATAGAGAGAAACAAATAAAAGGTTTGCATTGTGATTAAGTACCTGAAGTCCAGCCCATCCTTTTTCAAAGTTATCAGCTTTGACTGATGATTCATCAGCCCACGCAAATAGTATTCTACGATCAGTCTTACAGTCAAAGAACGATTTCGATGCATAAAACTTACCATAGTCAAGCCTTAAACCCTGATTACTGTCCATAGATCCCTCGGTTATGTAAATGTCCTTATCAGTGTCATACCTTCCAATAGTGTAAATGTCAAATTTAGTTCTAATGAAGCTTATCTTAAGGACATGTTTAACATCCTTATTAATAACAGATGTATCAAGACCCAATAACTTCCCAGCATACACAGGGAAAAAATCAGGGCACTCCCATGCCCCGGTATTTTCGAGTGCATAAAATGGACATCCCGTGTCAGTCCAAGTGATGAAGTCCTCGCTAGTGAAAAGAGCTACTGATCCATGCTCACCTTGTTGAGTACCAATTATGGTTCTCCATTTACCATCAGGTAATTGCCAAGCAGTAGATGGGTCTCGAAAATTTAAAGGATCGATGTTGTTATTAGAGGGTGTTGCAACCATAACAGGATTTTGGGATACCTTAACCCACTCCCTAAGATAAGGGTCGGACAAATCTTTGGGCAAGGCTAGATTTTGAACTTGGTGATCGTGAGTGTTAATTCCTGTGTATAGGATGGCAGGTTTTTCGCCGGAAAGTATGGTAGCAGAACCAGACCAACATCCTTTAATGTCATAAGAATCTGTTGGTGAAAGGGCAATTGGTTGAGATGTCCAATTGATTAGGTCAGTTGATGAAGAATGTCCCCAATCTAATCCATGCTTCCAAACAGGTTCGGAGGGATTATATTGGTAAAATAAGTGATATACTCCTTTGTAAATCAAGGGTCCTATTACAAAAGCGAAAGCAAGTGATATCAGATAAATAATTTAGACATACTTCTATATATTGAGTTAAGCATACAATTGGGTACCAATATTTTCTGTTTTTCACCTTTTGGGTACTTCTATTTTTTCACTGTTTGGGAACTAACTCACAAATTAGGCCAAAATAAATAAATTTTGTTAAAGGATACTCACTTGTATTAAAATGTCAGTCCCTTTGTTAGGTTATTCTGCTATTGTAAAGCTAATTTTGCATGAATTTATAACTATAACTAAAGCAGAAACCACTAATGTCATTGCTGCACACATGATGGCTTTGCATGAAAATTTTCCCAGGCAAAAATAAATTTGACATCATCAAATCTCTAACATTCTAAAAAAGGGCAAAAAAGTTCAAACAGAATACAGAGTATGAATAGTTTTTAGTAAAGCTATATACTTTTATAATTAAGAATAATTTAAACATTTGTATCAAAAGAAAGAAGAATTTTCATATATTTTGTTAGGAAAAAAAATTAAACATGTTGCATTTGTACAATATTTTCAGAAGAGTTTTCAATTTTGATTTCTCTTTTTATTTCACACAAAAAATAGAAAAGATGGAAATATTTCATTAGCATCTGATAGAGAATAATATTAGGATAATATTTTTCTTATTGACTTAGGATAATATTTTGTATAGTTTCCTAACTATGTTAGGACTAGGATTTTGTAAACCTATATATATTGATCAATACACAACACTCCGGATTCATGGAGTTTTCTCACAATCTAACATGGTATCAAGAGCGTAGGTTCGATATCCTCCTCAAAATAATTTTTTTGCTCGGCTCTCTTGGATTGTTTCGTCCCCCTCGGCACACTTTTCTTCACGTTCCTCTACTACTTCCATTCACAAATAATATTTGCAGTAGGTTTGTGCTTGCCGACCCTTATTCTGTCTTAGGTTCAGTACCCTAGTTCCCACACCTACATCAACTTTTCCGCTGCTTTTAGTCTATCATGGCTAAAGACTCTGAGCCCAAGGATGCAGAACCTCAACCTACTCCTCCTGCTTCTACCGAATACCACCCCGCCCAAGCCGTCTCAAACATCAAAAACGATATTCCTCTTATCTTAGATCGTGACACTTGCCACTACTCTAATTGGGTTGAGTTGTTTGAAACTCATTGTCACGCGTGTAATGTTCTTGATCACATTGATCCACAAACTCCGCGCCCAAACATCTCCGACGCCCTATGGTCGCGTCTTGACTCGATTGTGAAAAAGTGGATCTATGGCACTATATCTCCCGACCTCCTGCAAACGGTTCTTTATCGGGGTGCCACAACTCGAGAAACTTGGAACCGTATCAAGGCTATCTTCCAAGACAACAAGCATACTCGTGCCATATACTTGGAAAACGAGTTAAATGCCTTGCATCTATCAAATTTTGCTGATATTTTAACATACTGTATGAAGTTGAAAAATTTGAAGGACCAACTTGCTAATATTGATCAATTGATCTCCGAACAGAAACTTGTTCTGCGTATGGTTGCCGGATTAACCAATACCGATTATGATACAGTTGCCTCTCTCATTCAACAGTCTGATCCTCTGCCGACGTTCGAAACCACACGATCACGACTCCTTCTTGAAGAGTCCCGACGAGCCAATGACCCTACTACACCGGCTCAGTCTTTCACGGCATCTCAGGCCTCTCCGGCACCACCGCCGGCAACAAGTTTGTCACCATCCCCGTCGCGTGGTGGTGGCCGCGGCGGTGGGCGTGGTCGGGGCAGAAATCAGGGGGGGTGGCGTGGGCGTGGCAAGGGGGGTTCAGGCTCGTTCCAGCAACAACATACTGGTCAACAGTGGGATCATTCCACTCAAAATAATCAGCCCAGCACTAATGGACCAGGCCCACAATCAACGTGGCTCCAGCAATCCCCAACTAGTCGGGCGCCGCCTCCCTGCCCCATATTCGCAAGCATGTTAGGCCCACTCATTCAGGCCAACCGTATGCACACCCCCTCCAACCTATTATCCACAGGCCCACGTGGCCCAGCAGCAGTATTATGCGGTCCCACAGCCCTCACATGGGCCTCTCATGACTCCTACCGAGCTAGGCAACGCGTTTGCCACTATGAGTTTTCAACCGCATGATGATTCGTGGTACATGGACTCCGGCGCGACATCGGACATGACCAACAATTCCGGTACTCTCTTACGTCTATTTAATTTGAGCACTAATAATCATATTCTAGTTGGTAATGGTTCTCGCATTCCTATTAAGGGTTATGGTCATGCTTCCCTATCCAATACCACACCCGCCCTTCAATGATGTCATGCTTTGTTTGCCCCTCAAATTATAAAAAATCTAATCTTCGTTCGTAAATTCACCACTGATAACAATGTCTCTGTCGAATTTGACCCATTTGGCTTTTCTGTGAAGGACCTTCGCACGAGAAATATAATAACGAGATGCAATAGCTCGGGGGATCTTTATCCAGTGACCACTACCACTCCATCCACGTGCCTTGCCACATCTTTAGCTGTTGTCCCTCCTCACACTTGGCACAGTCGTCTAGGCCATCTTGGAGCTCCTATCCTTAGTTTCTTAAAAACTCGTAGCTTAATAAATTGTAATAAAGAATTTGACTCTAGTTTTTGCAATTCTTGTCAAATTGGCAAACATATTCGTCTTCATTTTTCCCATTCTATTACAAATTGTGTTTTTGATATAATTCATGCTGATTTATGGACCTCTCCTGTTCGTAGTACTACTGGTCATAAGTATTATTTGGTGCTTATGGTTGATTACACTCATTATGTGTGGACTGTGCCGTTAAAATACAAATCACAAACTTATCAAGCTTTTCTTGATTTCCATGCTTATGTTCAAACCCAATTTGAACGCCTCATTAAATCCTTTCAAAGTGATCATGGTCGTGAATTTGATAATGAACCCTTTAAAAGGTTTTGCCAACTCCATGGCATTGTGTTTAGGTTTTCATGTCCACACACCTCCTCTCAAAATGGCAAAGCTGAACGCATGATTCGTACCCTTAACAATGTTATGCGTACTATTCTTTTCCATGCTTTCGTCCCTCTTCCATGTTGGACTCATGCCTTAGAAACTGTCACCTATCTTGTCAATATTTTGCCCTCTAAATTACTTCACCACAAATCTCCATCTGAAGTTCTTTTTGGCAAACCACCCTCTTATGACCATATTCGAGTTTTTGCTTGTCTTTGTTATCCCAATTTGACTGCTACAGCTCCACATAAACTTGCTCCTAGATCCACCAGTGTGTTTTCTTGGGTTATCCTGCTAATCATCGTGGGTATAAGTGCCTTGATCTCTCTACTCACAAAATCATGTTCTCTCGTCATGTTTCGTTTGATGAAAATACGTTCCCTTTCATGACAACTCCCCTCACAGCTGCTCCACACGCGGCCCAACACCCGGCTTCCCCTTCCCAGGCCCACACGCGTGTGTCTCCTACCCAGCAGACCACTCCTCCTGACTGCCATACACCCCCTCCAGCCCAATGCCATGTTCAGGCCCAGCAGCGCTCTCCCCATGCGTCTGCTCCCTCACCAGCCCATATGCGCCCCCTTGTTTATTCACCTCCCCCATTGCGTGGGCTGCCCTCCATTCAGCCCACTCGGCCTCCTCCCTCCCCCCTTGTTACTCGGTCCAAAAGCGGCATTGTTAAGTCCAATCCCAAATATAATATCCTCTCACAAAATTCCAGCACCACCACTTACAAATCTCCTCTGCCTAAAAACCACAAACAAGCATTAATTGACCCTAATTGGAATGCGGCAATGCAGGATGAATATGGTGCTCTAATTAAAATAGGGACATGGGAATTGGTTCAAAGACCTACGGGGGTGAATATTGTTAATTGCATGTGGCTTTTCAAACATTAATTGAAATCTAATGGTGATCTTGAAAGACACAAAGCTCGACTTGTTTGCGATGGCAGGTCTCAGGAAGTGGGTGTTGATTGTGATGAGACCTTTAGCCCTGTGGTTAAACCCCAGACTATTCGTACTGTATTGAGCTTAGCTATGGCCCGCATGTGGTCTATCCATCAGCTTGATGTCAAAAATGCTTTTCTCCATGGTGATCTTCGAGAGACAGTTTATATGCATCAACCTCCGGGGTTTGTTGATTCTCGCACTCCGCATTACGTCTGTCGCCTGCGGAAGGCTCTTTATGGCCTCAAACAGGCGCCTCGTGCATGGTATCAACGTTTTGCTACTTATCTCTTGCACATGGGTTTCGTCATCACTAAGAGTGGTAATTCTCTTTTTACCTTTCATCATGGCTCCGATACTGCTTATTTGCTTCTTTATGTTGATAATATTTTACTGGTCACTTCCTCTGATGAGTTACGTGCACGGATCATTACTTAGCTGCAGACTGAGTTCCCTATGTCTGATTTAGGTCCATTGAGTTATTTTCTGGGTATTGCTGTCACCCGGACACCATCTTATATGCTATTATCTCAGCATAAATATGCACAGGAAATTCTAGAGCGCGCTGGTATGGCCAGTTGCAAGCCTGCTGCTACTCCTGTTGACACTAAGTCTAAACTTAGTGCAGATGCTGGCCCCCAGTTTCCTGATCCTACATTATATCGCAGTCTTACAGGTGCTCTTCAGTACCTCACCTTCACTCGTCCTGATATATCGTATGTTGTTCAACAGGTCTGTCTGTTTATGCACGACCCTAGGGTCTCTCACTATGATGCATTAAAACGAATCATGCGCTACATTCAGGGAACTATTGATCATGGTTTACATGATCTATATCCTTCTTCTTCCCTGCGCTTGGTTACGTATATTGATGCTGATTGGGGCGGGTGCCCTGACACTCGCCGTTCTACTTCCGGATACTGTTGTTTTTTAGGGGACAACCTTATATCCCGGTCTTCTAAGCGTCAGGCTACTCTTTCTAGATCCAGCGCCGAGGCTGAATATTGCGGCGTCGCTAATGTTGTAGCTGAATCTTGTTGGTTGCGCAACTTATTACTCGAGTTGCATTGTTTTCTACGTCAGGCTACACTTGTCTATTGTGATAATATCAGTGCCATTTATTTGTCCAGCAATCCTGTTCAACATCAACGCACAAAACATGTTGAGTTGGATATTCACTTTGTTCGGGAAAAGGTTGCTCTAGGACAAGTTCGTATTTTACATGTGCCTACTAGGGATCAGTTTGCAGATATTTTCACAAAAGGCCTTCCCAGGCAACTATTTTTGGATTTTAAATCCAGTCTTAGCATACGTCCACCTCCCGCTATGACTGCGGGGGTGTGATAGAGAATAATATTAAGATAATATTTTTCTCATTGACTTAGGATAATATTTTGTATAGTTTCCTAACTATGTTATTAGGACTAGGATTTTGTAAACCTATATATATTGATCAATACACAACACTCCGAATTCAAGGAGTTTTCTCACAATCTAACAGCATCCGCTTAGATATTATTACCAAAAAGAGTTCAATATGGTTTATTAGCATCCACTTCATGACTCTTTTATAATACTATTATAACGAAAAGAAAAAAAGAAAAAAAGACTTCTTTTCTCTCTTCTCTCTCTTTTTCCTATTGATAACTCAATTTTTTTTGGGTAAAGGTAAGGAAAATAGACACCCTTAGAAAATTACAACCTAATCTGTACACAAGTAAAGTAAGTAAGTAACTTATAAATTATAGACATGGCAAAAAAATTGATCTAGCTAGCAAGAATCAAACCAAGATTTATCGATAGCAAAAATCAATAACTAATTTTGTTCATTGATTTTGGGACCGTCACCAGCCTTTAGGTGGATGATAAGCCCTTCTTTTCTCTAGACTAATATTTTTGTTATTGTTTTTTATAAATCTTCAACCTTTTCGTTTTTTTTTTTCATTTTATTTGATTTATTTTCTCCTTGATGAAATTAGTTGGATTCATGCTGTATCACGACAGATATCAGTACTTATCCATGATATAGACGACATTGTTAAGTGGAAGAAGGATGATAACACATTAATAATGATGATACTTATTCATGGATCAAAGAAATATGGTTATGCTGACTCGTAATAGGGTCTTAAGTAGTTACAGAACTGATAGATAATTATATTTTTTTCCCATCAACTTTTTTAAAGAATTGAACCACGATTATTTGGTTTGTCTAATGCATTTTTGATATTTTTATATTAAAGTTTTGTTTGAGTTTTTAACTAATTATTTATAAACAGCTACTTTGACAGCTTGTTTTACCGAACATCAATATCTTAAACCGCTACTTAGACAACTAACAGCTAACAGCTAACAGCTAACAACTAACAGCTACTCTGACAGCTAAAAGCTACTACTACAGCTATTGTTGCCAAACACGCCCTAACTTCTTTAATTTCACCACCACTTAATGTTTTTCACCTATTTTTCCATCCAACGTGGCCTCACCTATTGATTTCCTTCATTTCCATCTTATAACTCCATAATTCTTCGATTAGTACTCCTCCTCAAACCATGCCGAATCTCTCTCAATTGTCAAAATTCTTCCAACTAATTAATCTATAATTAGGAGATGGTAAATTCATATATTGACTTTATAATTCAATCTATGATGAAATTTCAAATATTACCCGGACACATCGAGGAGGGATAGAGAGGAAGAAAAGGGAGGAAGCGAAATTTTGGACGAAAAGCGTTATGTGGTCGTGAAATTTAAGAAGTTTGTAAAATTGAACTTATAGTTATATGACTATCCCTATTATACGGGCTATCTCTATTATAAATACAAAAAAAAAGTATAAAGTGGTTATTCTCAAAAATGGGTTAAACATAAAGTGATTATTATAAAAAAAATCCTTTAATTTATTTGGTAGCTATTGAAAAATCTTTCATTTTTAACAAAACCAAAAATTGAACTTATAGTTATATTGACTATCCCTATTATATGGAGTATTACCTAAACCTTTCATCTCCAAAACCAGTACTTCATGTATAGACTATAGTACATGACCTTAATCAATCTTATTATACAGCAACATAATATGCACAATACTTGAAAAAGAAAAAAAAAGATCTAGTTGGTAACTAGAAACTAACCATTTGGATCTGCAAAAGTATTTCAGCACCAATCCCACCATATCAGCGGAAGCAATGACAATTATACACAACAAGTTAGATAATTGAAGAAAGTGACAAAGAGTTAAGAAAGACATGTATTAGCTATAAAGATGAGCATACCATTCATCCAATTTTGAGGTGGCTGAAAGTGATAAGCAGTCCTATATGGATCATTATTTTCATGGTCATTCTGATCTACCATGTTAATGAGATTAGCCATTGACTTTTAGATTAGATGGAACTATGAAACCTTAGGTTTTGGCGTGTTGCTGTGCTTGTTTTATGTATTGGATCAAAGTATTTAATACCAGTGATTATACAGCAATTATGTGCTATTTAATCTTACATATATCATTGACTAAGTACAAGTCTTCTATATAAGTATATATAAATTTTCATTGACGAGTCTTGCTTCTTTCTATAATCTTCTTACTGGTGATATTCCAGATAAAGTGATTCACCTAGAGAGGATGATGGTAAGAGAAGGTCAGTAAAAGAAAGAATCACTGAGATACACATTATCTCAGGAGGGCCCGTTCACGGAGGTAGCATACATGGAGCCAAAGCCAGCTTAAAGGAAGTCAGGCACCAGGTGATATAAAAGACCCAAAGAACAGGTGATTTATATCCTCAGCATGTTGCAGACATAAATAGCATATGTCATCATTACTTAGACCCATCTGGTTCATTCTAACCCTCGTCTTCAGTCTATTCTGAACACATGACCACATAATAAACCTGTGCTTAGCAGCTTAGGTAATGAATACCTATCAAACACAGAGTTACACTAGTGAGCCTGGGTGTTCTAATCACTCATCTTCCTATACTGGTGAATTGATGTCCATTAAGCAGGGAGAGAAGGAAAGCCTGAGGGACTATATCGACCGCTTTAATTCTGAAGTCGTTACCATCCCCAGTTTACAACAAGAGGTCGCAGTTTTAGCACTGATGACCGGTTTGAAAGAAGGTATTGCTTTCAGAAGTTACTTAGGCCGTAAGAAGTTGACCACCCTGACTGAAGTTCTCGGTAAAGCCAAGGAGTTCATCCGGGGGAGAAGAGTTCGACAAGGCAGCAACTTTCAAGCGGTCTGAGCGAGATGGTAAGGAAAAAGAGAAGGAGAAGGAGAAAGACAAGGACAAAGACAAGTACCGAAAAGACAAAAAGTCTGACTGTGTCGGTAGAAGGGAGGAGAGTAACTCGGTACAAAAGGGGCAGGAAAGACGGCCGGAGCGATACCACAATTACACTCATCTAACGATATCTAGAGCTGAGATCTATGAGATGCACAAGAAGGACGATAAGTGGCAGCGACCTAGAAAGATGTTCTACAAAGGTCGTGACAAATCGAAGTGGTGTGATTTCCACAGAGATTACGGCCATGTCACGGACGACTGCAAGGACTTGAAGGATGGGATCGAAGATCTGATACGGAGAGGCTATTTCAAGCAGTATCAAGCCAGAACTGACCAAGAGGGGTCACCTAGAGAGGATGATGGTAAGAGAAGGTCAGTAAAAGAAAGAATCACTGAGATACACGTTATCTCAGGAGGGCCCGTTCACGGAGGTAGCATACATGGAGCCAAAGCCAGCTTAAAGGAAGTCAGGCACCAGGTGAATTACCATAATACCAGAAGTTGGCTGGCACCTCCTCACATGCCGTTTGTGGCGTTCACAGCAGAGGACGCCAAGGGGGTCATATACTCTCATGATGACCCTTTGGTAGTATCTTTGCAGAACTCTAATGCGATGGTCCATCGCATCCTGGTTGATGGCGGCAGCTCCACCAATATTTTGTTTATGCCGACATTTGAGAAGATGGGCCTAGGAAAGTCATGTTTCAAGGCGGTCTCATGTCCACTGATCGGTTTCACGGAGGCATCTATAGTCCCTGAAGGCACCATTAGGTTACCTGTTAAGCTGGGAGAGGGGTCCTTGTCTAGAGATCTCATGGTGGAATTCTTGGTTGTCGATGTACCAGCAGCTTACAACGCCATCATAGGGTGACCACTGATTTACGATGGTCAAGCCGTGGTGTCTACATACCACCTAACAATGATTTATACATCGAACAGTGGAAAGCCGGAGAAGTTGAAAGGAAATCAAGAGTCGGCCGAGCATGCTACCTAACGGCTCTCAAGTCTTCATCTCACAAGCGACCGGCAAAAACTACGCCATCGAAAAGAAAAAGGAGTAGAGCGGATGCTAAAGCTAACAAAGATCTGTCCATGGAAAATTTTGAGGGAAGGCTGGCAGATTTGCCGAGACCTAGCCCTGAAGAAGAAACGGAGGAGGTAAGCCTGGAAGAAGGCAGACCAGAAAGGACAGTAAAAATTGGGGCTGACTTGGGGGATAACGTTAAGGTGAACTTGATAAGTCTGCTCAGAAGCAATGCAGATGTCTTTGCATTCTTGGCGGATGAGATGCTTGGAAATTGACCCCGCATTTATGGTCCACCCGTTGAACGTCAACGAGGATGTGAGGCCTGTAAAGCGAAGAAGAGAAACTTCTCACCGAGAAGAATGCAAAGAATCAAAGAAGAGGTGGATAAACTGCTAGCGGTAGATTTTATCGAACCTTATGATTACCCAGAATGGTTAGCAAATGTGGTGATGGTCAAGAAGGCCAATGGGTCATGGTGGATGTGCTTGGATTTCAGAGACTTGAACAAAGCATTCCCCAAGGATTGCTACCTACTACCGAGAATTGACCAGCTAGAAGATTCAACCAGTGGTCATGCACTGCTGAGTTTCATGGACGCTTTCTCAGGCTACCATCAGATCAGCCTCCTTGAGTCTAACAGGAACAAAGTCGCATTCATCACAGATGTCGGCGTTTACGCATACAAGGACATGCTGTTCGGATTGAAGGATGCAGGGGCCACCTACTAGAAGTTGGTACACATAATATTTGCGGCTCAGAAAGGCCGGGATGTGGAAGTTTATATGGATGATAGTATCGTCAAGAGCATCACTAAGGAATCCCACATTACTGACCTGGAAGAGACCTTTGCAACTCTTCGTAAGTATCAGATTAAGCTGAACCCCAAGAATTGCGTATTTGGGGTGAGATCCGTCAAGTTCCTTGGTTTCATGGTCAGTGAAAGGGGGATAGATGCGAACCCTGACAAGTTCAGGGCGATAAGTGAGTTGCTGGAGCCAAAGAGCATCCGGGATATCCAGAAGCTTTTTGGCCGAAAGGCAGCCCTAACCAGGTTCGTCTCTAAGTCAGCTGAGAAAGCCCTACCGTTCTTCAAAGTCCTTATGGGGAATAAAAAGTTTGAATGGGGGGATGAGCAGAGACAGGCATTCCAGGCTGTCAAAGAGCACTTCAACAAGCTCCCAAATATCACTAGACCGTAAATGGGGGACAAGCTCCAGCTGTATGTATCAGTTTCGGTGAAGACGGTAGCATCAATCATGTTAGTTGAAAAGGACAAGCAGCAACATCCCATCTATTTTGTGAGCCATGTACTGGCAGGTGCAGAATAGAGATACGAATTGTTGGAGAAGATGGCATATGCCGTGTTTATGGCGGCAAGAAAGTTCAGGCCATACTTCGACTCTCATACCATCCAGGTACTCACTAATCAGCCGTTAGAAAAGGTATATCACAAGCTGGACACAACCGGTAGGTTGCTTAAGTGGGTGATCAAATTATCTGAGTTCGACATTGAATATCGGCCGCGCACGGCCATCAAGGCCCAAGCCCTAGCCGACTTCATAGTTGAAACCACTTACGAGGATGCCGAGGAGCCTGCCGGTACCTAGCAGATATCAGTAGACAGCTCCGCAGCCCAAATGAGAACGGGGGCCAAAGTAGTCATGACCTCCCCAGAGGGGGATAGATTTGAATATGCTATCTGTTTTGGGTTCAAAGCGTCAAACAATGAAGCCGAATATGAGGCGGCTATTGACGGGATCAGTTTGAGTATAGCGGCAAGGGCTACGAAAGTCAGAATGACAACGGACTCCCAGCTCATATCAAGTCAAATAGAGGGTACCTATGAAGCTAGAGAGTCAGTAATGCAGAAATACCTGAACATGGTAAAGCAGATAACGGCAGGACTGCAGAGTTTTGAGGTAACCCTAGTTCCGCGAACGGAGAACACGGCTGCTGACGCCTTGTCCAAGTTGGCCAGCTCTAGCACGACTAATCTGAAGCATAGTGTCATGATCGAGATACTGCCGAAAGTAAGCATAGACATCGCCCAATCAGAGGTCAACACAATCAGTCAGAGAAAATAATGGTATGACGAGATAATGGCATACAAACTGACAGATAGTTTACCGGAGGATAAGATGGCGGCAAAGAAGGTCAAAAGGGAAGCCATGTGGTTCTGCATCTTTCAAGGACAATTGTACAAAAAAGGTCTCTTACTCCCACTCCTAAGGTGCGTAAGGGCTCACGAGGCCACGAAAATTATCGATAAAATACACAGAGTGTGTGGAAACCATATCGGAAGAAAGACACTAGCGCTAAAAGCCCTGAGAGCCGGTTTCTACTGGCCGACCATGCTGGCAGATACGCAAGCTTATGTTAAAAAATGCGACAAGTGCCAGAGGTTTGCTCCATCATCCACCAACCGACAAATGATCTACAGCCTATCCTGAATCCAATCCCCTTCGTTCAGTGAGGGATGGACATAATAGGACTATTCACACCAACATCTGGCGGAAGAAAGTTCCTAATAGTGGGAATAGACTACTTCACGAAGTGGATTGAAGCAGAGCCGACTGCAAAGATCACGGTTAATCAGGTGAAGAATTTTATGTGGCAGAATCTCATTACCATGTTCGGAATTCCCATGGGGATTGTTATGGATCATGGCATACAGTTTGATTGCAGACTAATAAAGAACTTCCTGAATCCCTATGGAATCAAGTTCGCGTACTCAACAGTATGCCACCCCCAGAGTAATGGCCAAGCTGAGGCCGCCAACAAACAGATCCTGAACGCGCTAAAAAAGAAGCTAGATGACTTGAAAGGCGCATGGGCCGATATGGTCCCAGCAGTGTTGTGGTCCAACAGGACCACCGAGAAGGAAGCAACCGGTGAAACCCCATTTAGGCTGGCATTTAGCGCTGAAGCTGGTTTCCGGTCGAAGTCGGGCTACCAAATTGGAGGATCCTGAACTATGATCCCGAGCTAAATGATAAGCTGCACAGGGAAGATCTTGATCTCTTGCCAGAAGTAAGGCTCGCTACATAACTCAGGTCAGCCACTTACAAGGATCGAATAAGCAAAGCCTACAACAAAAGAGTGTGAAGCCGACCAATAGAGAAAGGAGACTTGGTCTTGAGGCGCACGGCAGCCGCAGGCAAGGCCCATGCTGAGGGCAAGCTAATGGTTAACTAGGAAGGACCCTACCCGGTGAAGGAAGAAATTGTTCCAGGGGCAAAGACCGGTTAGAGGACATGGGAGGCAAGCTACTAAAGAATAGTTGGAATGTCAGCGTGCTTAAGAAGTATTTCGTTTAAACGCTTTCTTAGTTAATTTCATTCAATAAAAAGGCATTGTTGCCATGATTAGCATTACTTAGCGATAAGGCCCTGTAGCCAAAACTAGTATTATTTGCTTTCAATTGAATAATTCCGGTATGACAGAGAAGAGCCACTTATAATAAGACGAGCATCTTATAACCTACAACGCGTAGAATTTATTATTAGTTCTCTGACTGTCCATCACCTAATTGGATTTGCCGTCATGAGAAACTAAAGCTATTCATAACTCTCCTCCGTCGGTCAATGACCTTTTAAGATCTGGCGATGGAGGATGAGCACGACTCACGCCATGGCTCACGTTGGTCAACGACTCAATGGGATCTACCGATAAAAGAGCCATAATCAACTATATATCCCCCCGTCGGTCAATGACCTCCTTGGATCTCGCCGACGGGAAAGCGGCCGTTACAATTCTCTTATCTGGTCCATGACCTAGTCGATCTGACCGACACGAGAGACTAGTACATGAGCTAAAGCTAATCTTGTCCGGTCAATGACCTTAATGGATCTGCCGGAATAAGATAGTTTATTAATGGTCTATGAACCTACGAGAAATTACCGTTGTAAAATTATATTGCCTCCCTTCGTTTGCCAATAGCAGGGTAAATAAGAAAAGAGTGCGATAAAGCAGCAATATTAATCAATTGCATAGCCGACAAAAGATTTGGTAAAATAAAGGCTTCATTAATTAAAGTCATAATTACGTCCTAGATCAAGCTAGGTACAAAAACCACGAGAAGCGAAGCCAGCCACGACGGCACGACAAGGAAAGACCAAGAAGAGAAAAAAAAACGGAATACCTAGGCTAATACCCTAAGCGGCTCCGTAAAAAAGCCTTGTCGGCATCGATACTCCGGCCGCAAAGTGGCCTCGGTATCGGGCGCATTCGCGGCCTCCTCAGCAATTGCAGCTACTGCCTTAGGATCGGGACCGTTGGGACACTTGTCATGGATGACGATGTCATCATTCTCCTCGATTTCATTATAGGCGGTCTCCTTGATGACGGTGCCTTGATCTTCCAGCTCCTCGAACTAGACTCGAGGGTCAACATTGGCAATATCAACCTCTGTAAACCCAAAGTCTAGTTCCTCATCATCAACCGGGATGTCGATGTCCCGGCGACCATGAGCATCCTCCACCTTCCCTCAATCGATACCAAGGATGGCATGTTTAGCACACCTCATGGCGGCAGACCAACCCCCATTGTACTGATTGGCCAGGCGATGGACGAAGTCCACGGACTTCCATTATTTAGCCACATCATTGGCTTACCAGTCTCTGGCCTCCCGAAGCTCATCCTTGTTCTTCAAATTAAGCGAATTAACTTTATTTAGAACGTTAGCCGACTGCAAATCCTTCTGGGCCTTATCCAGATCCGCCTTAACTGTCCTAAGCTTATTCTGCTCATTGGTAACCGTCACCAGCTCCGCATCATTCGCGGCCAGCTGTTCCTTGGTGGCCCTGCGACCATCAAGTTCGCCAAAGTGGGCAGCTTGGAATTACCGGTAAAGATCGCATAGTTCTTTATCGGTGTGCGCCGACTGAAAGAAAATACAAGAAAAAGTCAAAAATCAAATATAAACCAAAAATCGGGAAAACACTTGACAAGAAAGGAAAAACGACTAACCACGGCCAGATTATGGGCATGTACGGCAGCACCGGCTTGTTGGACCTTATCCAGGCATGTCGTATTTGAGCCGCGCCCTTCAAGAGTTGATAACCGAGATTGCCGCCTTCCGGAGGGCGGTCCAACAAAGAAGGACTCATCATCAAGGTCGTTGAGCTTTGGCCGAACAAAGAACTCGTCACGGACGGGTGACCGAGACCATCTTTTGCGGAGGATTTCCGATATCTCAACCTCGGCCTGCTTAATGAATCCGAATTTGCGCAGTTGAGCAAAATGTTGCAACTCCGAAATCATAGCTGGCAGTGTCAGCAGATTTTTGGCCGCAGAGAGGAAGTCCAGACTTCGGCCACTCGTCCCTTCAGTAGACTCTTGGGGTCTTTATCTCCCCCCTGAGTCACAAGGAAGGCAGTTTCTTTCGCCGGCGCCTTGGTAGCATGTCGTTTCTCGCTCTTTATCACCCCCGCCCTCTGCCTTCCTATTTTGAGGAACGACAGACGGCCGTTTTTTTAGTTACCAAGGCCCAAGGGTGGGGAATTCCTTCCCTGAGTCTGAGCGGAATCGCCGCCATCATCGAGACCGACACCTCGGCGTTGCTTTCCTCCCCGCCACCAACGCCGGGGGGAACGGAGGTGAATATCCTCACAAGCTTGGGAGGCATATTTGATATCGATATGTAATTTTGGTTAAGGTGGAGAACGTCGCGGATCAATTGTTCCCGGCCTGAATTTGCCAAAACTCATGTCAGTAAAAAACAAAATAAAAATAAATAAATAATACAATGTAAACGACAATGCCTCATGAGAACGGAATGACTCTTAACACCTACCATGAGGTTCAGCTTGGCAAAAGCCTAACGCGGAAAGGGTCGTGTTGCCCAAGATATACTTGGCATGATGCAACCAAGTTAGCGGAACAGGAACAGGCTTGCCACCCTAGGGAGCCGGTTTGGAAGAAGCCTCAAAGTATTTAAAGGCCTCCAGCTCCCGGCGTGTCAAACGCCTGTCAGGAATATGTTCCATCCTTGGACGAGGTTTAGTCCAATACCGGCGTAAAGGGAAGTTATCGGGCACCCTGACCTAGAAAAAACGAGGTCGTCATTGCTTCAAACATGTCAATTTAGGGTACACCGTTAACTTACCGCCCTTGGTGTACAGGGACATCCAACTACCCTGACCAAGTTCCTTATCGGCCTTGGACCTTTTCTTCTTACCCTTCCCCTTACCCTTTGCGGAACTGTCTTCTTTAATCCAATGAAGTTCCCAGAAGAGGTTCAAGGTCTCAGGGAACCTCTTATAGCGAACGGTCCAAGCATAGGCGATAACATTACGCCATCCTAGCAGCGTCAGTTGCGACAGGCATATGTTCCAAGCCTTAAAAATCTTAACTATGAATGGATCCATAGGGAACCTTAGCCCGAAATCTAGCAGATGCGCATACACCGCTACATGCCCAGGTGGGCAATCGGTAACCCGACATCCTTCGGACGGCAACACCAATTCATATTCGTCTGGAAAAGTAAAGAATTCGACCTCTTTACGGCAGAGTGAGTTACTTAAGGTCGTTTTTCTCCACTTCTTGTCAATTTGTATAAATGAAGGGTTGTCTTCCTCACATGGCGGCATGTACAAATTGTCCAAGGTTTCGTCATCATCTTTCGAGATAACCTCCAGAGGATCTTCATCATCATCGGCCTCCAGTGATGTCGACTCAGCACCCGACATCCACGTCTTCTGAATCAACAGAAGGTACATCATCTTCCATGCCGTCGCCTTCAGCCATTTCGTCATCAGACGATTGAGCATTTGATAGACCCTCCTCCAACACCCCTGCCGGTCTAGAGGACAAGGGCTCACCAGGGGGAAAAGGCAATGGGGAGCGCTTGGCCAACCCCATCATAGTACCATACTAACCAAATACCGGCACTCCTATGGCCTCTCCAAGGGCCCTAACGGCAGTGAGAGGGGGAAGCATGCAATACCAGCTCCTCAAGAACCCTCCCAGAGGTACTACAGTCATGGCCAGATTTGGTCCTACGTTCTCTAGTCAAGTCTACTACCGGTGAATTAGCAGAAACTACCGGGCTAGAAGAACTATCAAAAGAGAAATCGCTATCGGTCATGGAAGGGGGCTTTTAGAAATATTTTGTGAATCAGAATTTTGAGACATGATTAAAGGGCAATATTACGAAAGAAAGAAGGAATTTATACCTGGAAAGAGGAAACTGACGAACAATAGCCCATATCAGCCTGCAGGAAAGCTCGAAAAAAGTGTAGAATACGACTGGAATTTCACGACGAAAAAGTTGCACTTGTTCTTGGTCAATTTGATGGAAAAACAAAGAAGTTATGGGCATAAGAAGATTAGAGTTCAGAGAAGAAAATCGTCTGAGGAAGAGTTGGGAAGTTTGAGAGCAGTTTGAAAATGAGCAAAGGAAGTTGGTATTACCCTATTTATAGGGAAATTCATGGCCCATATCAGATGACTCTTCACCTTCCCGTCCAGGATTATGCCATGTGTTACCGAATGCTAAACAGTAACGTGAAGCGATTGCCGGAATCTTTGACAAAATCCACACACGAAAATCGAGGAGACGTTTCGTATTCCACAAGCTTGTGGCTTACTTCGAAACCCTTGCCGGTTTCATGTCGCTCCATCATTTGAAAACAATAATACCCATTGATGGTGAGATGATAACTAAGCAGGACATCACTGTGCCAGTCATGCCGGCTTGGGGGCTAGTTGTATGTGGGCTATTTAAGTTCCATACCGGTTCTCAGGGGTCGCTATTGACCGTCATGGTCAACTCATACGAATAAATCTATATCATGCCGGCCATATTGTAATACCTTACCGGTGTTCTCTACCCACAAGAGGAAAAAAGCCCAAGGGCTGCGGTCAAAAGGGGCCCAAGGGCTGCGTTTTTTGACCGCAGCCATTGGACTAGCAGCCCTTGGCATTTAGGAAGGGCTGCAGTTTTAAAATTGCAGCCCTTAACGCATTAAGGGTTGCGGTCAAGGCAAAAACCGCAGCCCTTGGTGGGTTACGGGCTGCGGTTAAGGGCCAAAATCGCAGCCCTTGGTGAGTTAAGGGCTGCGGTTTTGGGCCTTAACCCACCAAGGGCTGCGGTTTTTGCCAGAACCGCAGCCCTTGTGACCCAAAAAAAGAAAAAAAAAATTTCATTTTTTTGTCCTAAATGTTCCCAAACAGTTATATATATATATATTAGTATCATAAATAATGTTTTTTTACACAAATATAGAGAAAACAATAACTGAATTACATTAGTTTGAGGCTGCCCTCAAGTGTTCGAATTGCAATATATGAGCAGGATCACAAACACAAACTAGCATTACAACAATTCCACCAAGACTAGCATCCAGATCCCTCGAAAGCAATGTCTCTGGAGATGATAGAACACAGGCAAATAAAACCAAAATCGCTATAATTTGGAGGTGAACCTGGGTGTAGCGGAGGGGGGAAGCAAGGGGTGCTCTTGGGCGCTTTGGGGGGCTGAGGGTGTAGCAGGGGTGCGGGCGACGGGGGGTCTTGGGGCAGGGTGGGGTGTAGCAAGGGGGGAGCGGGGAGTAGGGGGGTGTTGGGGTGGGGGTGCTCTTTGGGCGGGGGGGGATGGGGGTATAGCAGGGGTGCGGGGGCGGGGGTGCTTATGGGGGGTGTATCAAGGGGGGTAGCGGGGGGTAGGGCTTAAAACGATGACTAAATGCTAGAACTTTGGCTTAAAATGAATAGCGTGAGTGTTGTAGCATGAAACTTTTGATACACAAAAAGTACACAGAGAAAAAGAAAAAGAATAGACTAAAGGTCATGATGTCAATTTGACAATATCAGATAATAATTGTAATACTTTAGTATTCAACAAGTAAAGTGTAGCTAAAACAACAAATTCATTTCAATGTATGTCTAATAGAACTTATAAACATTCAACCTATAAAGTAATAGGCAAAAGAAGAACAAAGCCATGACGATTACTGAAGAATGATGGAGAAACGTAATGTGTAAAAAAAAATATCAATATGCAACTAATTTTTTTTTCTTGAAAGCTAATTTTTGAGCACAGATTCAAGCAATTACAATTTACAAGTCAGTAACACTAAAGACCCAGTATATAGAAACACATCGTCAGATGAAGGCATAAAGCTTACAATTCCTAGAGACAAGACTAAGATATAATTACAGAAACAAGAAAAACACATACCTAGGATACATGAAGCTAGTTTGATCCTGGCCACAAAAATATTCCTAAAGCATCTGGGGATGGTACTCTAGCATCTATTTACTTCACGGATAATTATTTATAGTGGTTACTATCATGTCAAACCAACCACTAATATTATATTTCAAACATACCCAATTTTTTTGCATTTTTAGTCCTAAATGATCCCCAAACAGTTATATATATATATATATATATATATATATATATATATATATATATATATATATATATATATATATATATATATATATATATCATTTTCCATTACAAATTATGTTTTTTATACAAATATAAGAAATTTACAAAAATATAGATGCTAAAATATTGGGGTCAGGGGCTGGCAGGGGCGGAAGGGTGTGCGGGGGCGGGGGGCCTGTGCGGGGGGAGGGGAGTTCGCAAGGGGGAGGGGGCGGGGGGAGGCCGGGCGGGGGAAAGCAACGGGGGAGGGAGCATTCAGCAATGGGGGGAGGGTGGGGAGTGCCGGGGGTGTGCAGGGGGAGTGCGAGGGGGAGGTCAAGCGGGGTTTACTATATGCGTAAGAATCTGATATATCATAGAAGAGGATTCAATCAGCTACATACATGAGGGATGCATTGTAACAGCCCGCTCTTCCGAGCTGCTAGCTAATCACACTAAACATTCATAAATCTCAATTAACACTTAATAAACCTGGATTTTACATTTACTCGCAGCGGAAACATAACCTATAAACGATCCTGGACCTGTTGGTTATAGGCCCCACCAATATAACATTCTTTAGAAGAAATCCTTCATACATAGCTATCTGACCCGAAACCTCAAACTACAATACAATCAAATACCACAAAGAAGATATTCTCAATAAAACATCTAATAATAACTTTAGTCTACAATTTACAATGCAAGCATCTTCTCGCTCATTTAACATATTCCAAGTCCTCGATACTACACCCGCAAAATATCTACAATGAACTCTGCCCCACCAAGACAGGTTCCAAGAACAAAATCGAAAAAAGCGAGTACACACCGTTCAACCGGAAATCCATTTTAGTGGCTTAAAATATATTTGTACCATTTATCACTTTCCATAAGATTATTAATTGTATTCAAATAGCTCAATATCGGGATAGCAAAGTACACACATTCGAACATTAGAAATAAGATCAGATGAAAATACACACAACTTAACAAAGCCACAAATCTTCGCAAGTGAAATAAATATTTTTATGTATATCATTTCTATAAAATAGTTCCTATTTACCTATATTATAGGTAATTATGTCCATAGTCATTTTACCAAATCCAACTACGTAACCAACAAATTCAGAAAAACACCATTGAGAGCGTAACTCTTAGTATAGAATCCTTTCGTACAATACTTCGGAAATTCCGCATAAACCCTTAAGTACGTGCAAGCAACCAAAACTTTTACGAAAATAACTATTATGAGTTTCATCAAGAATACATTATAGTTTCACCTTTAGATGGGTTACGAGAATAATCGGGAAATATACGAATAGAGAGGGACTACGCCATCTCTAAACTCATGGGGACGTCTCCCCCACTAATATTGATACAGCTTGCAAGACTTACTCTCGGGACATGATATCCTATCATTTTATATCACACACATACCATGATGTGTTCATCACCGCTTCTTGCAGTTGCTTCCCCCATCATTAATCGAACTAGAAGACCAAATTTACAATTTCGCAACTCCATATTTTCTCATAACTCAAATTCATATTTTCAAAAGTTCATGATCATAGATAATCAAATTCTCAAACCATAAATACACTTTTACTTATACTTTCATAATTACCATGTAAAAACTTATGTAGCTAATCATTTATCTACTATTGTATAGCAGAATCATACTTCAAACTTTATTTAACCAAAATCCTTTTGTTTACTCCAAATCTTTTGAATACAACTTAGTTTAGAGCAAAATCGAGTTCATACAATAAATATTGCATTTGTACTTCCTAAGTTCACAAATAGAAACTCTGTAAATAATTTATGGTTATAAAATATGAAAGCGCACCGAACTCAATCCATGAAATCCTTATAATCATATGAAATACCAATTTCAAATTTAAAGGTGGAAGAACATGTGTGTACCTCTATGCATCTTCAAATAGAACTCGACTCCATAATAATCTTCGAGAGTCCAATATCTCCTTATCCAAATTATACTCGGATTCCACATAATTTACCTCATAATAATAATGACAATTAGCATCCATCCTCGCAACAATTCAGATAAACAAATTTAACTTCTTATACTACTTCCTAACTTCTTTCATGAACTAACCACAAACCTTTTACATATAAACTATTTCACTAATCAGCTCATATTTTCTATCTCACATGATAACTCTAAGTCCCCATTCTAATTTATAGAGAATATAATCAAACAACATAATTGATATAAATCAGATTTTATAAACTTAACTTTGAAAAGGTCAATTTATAGTATAACTTGAAATCCATTAAAATTTCAAAGGAAAGACTCAATTTTTTTTTTACTACAACAAACTACCAAAAGCTGATTTTGCAATCAAACCAAGGTTTAGAGCTATTTATAAAATCATAAAATAAAACCCATGGAAATCTCAAATTATGCTTATCAATTCAAAGAAAATAAATAAAGGTTTTAAGTTTATACCTTCACTAACACAAAGAAGTGAAAATGTTGAATTTCAACAGCAACAGGACAACAAGAGCGAGAGGGAGCAGCATGTGGCTGTGATTTCCGATGATGAAGCACCATCAACAACAATCGGCATTAGAAGCAGAATAGGACAAGGCGCACAACAAGGACGCCATGGCACGGCGGCGATTAACGCACCGGCAGCAACAGTAGCACAACGGAACAATGGCGGCAGCACCAGCATGAACACCAACCGATACAACAACAACAAAGGGGAGAGAGAAAATAAAATAGTGCAAGCAAGAGAGAATTGGGGTTTTGGTCTTCAACTTTTAGTTCAATGATGAATCAGGGATATTTTCTAGCTTTTGATGGAGCATAAGCACATAAAGAGCAAAACAGGATGAGAGAGAAAAACATGGGGTTGAATGAGAGTGACTAAATAGGAAACATTGGTTGTGTTCTTGACAATTCTCGATTGTTCTATGAAGCTTAATATTTCCTTCTTCCTCTCTTTTATATATATATATATATATATACATACATACATATATATATATACATACATACATATATATATATACATACATACATATATATATATATATATATATATATATTCTTTTTTTTTTTTAAAAAAGTCAAGAGGCATACTTGTAATTTCATTGTGGAGCTAAAAATCCAATCTTGCATTTCAAGAGTTCAATAGACTCATAATAATAAAACAAATTTTAAAAACATTAATTAAACTAATAATCAAAATTACCAATTAAGAAAGTCGATTAAAATCTTAGGTCAGTTACATACTACCACCCTAAAAAAAATTTCGTCCTCGAAATTTGAATACAAAAAAAAACTTTACAATATATGAAAATGAATAAGTTCACATAAAACATTTTTTTAACGAAAATCAAATCAAATCAACTCTTTAACTTAACTTCAATACCTCAGATAATCAATTGCTTTCCATACCAATAATCACTAAATACGAGTCCAAATTCTCCACAATTCCTAATCAATATAATTCGATCTTTTTCCAATAGCCACCCAAAACTAAAACCCTAATAGAACTCTTCACCTTTTCAAAAATTTAAATTCTCTATACTCAATTTTGAACATTCTTTTCTTTCTATTCCTCGATTCTTGACTATTAATAACCCAAATCAATTTCATACATTCCCAAGAATCTTTCACCCCTCGCTAAGTGGCTTACTCAGCACACGATCGTCGGGTTGCACTGATGACTAACTAGAAAATATCAAATCCTCACTATACATATTCGATAACATGACTCAAATCTTAACTCAAAATATCAACTTTACTCTCCAAGTGCAAATACTTAGTTTGAGTAATCATAGGAATCAAGTAATTCCAAATTATTAGTAGTATATTATAAAATAAACCATTCCATCCATCATCCATAAATCATAGCTCTAATACTCATGTTCTAGATTCTTAATACATTTCACTTATCTTTTAATTCCTTTGCATAATACTTCATAACTCATAACGAATTACTTATTAATTAAATGCTTAAGCCTCTAACATCATGTAAAATATTTCCTCATTAATATAGTATCACAAATTGACAAACTAAGTTTTTCCATACGTCTCATACCTCAAACAAGACAATTAATGCCAAGTCATTCGCACACTTCTAATTTTCGTTATAACTCCAAGTTTTCATGTCTCTTATTTAACCTTGCCTTCTTTACCAAATACTTGAAGATCAATAACTAACTTTTTCATTACAGAATTGACCACGTCCTATCCTTAAATTCAGACAATTAATTCTCATCAACCACATCTAGGCATGTTGGGTTCCAAAACCACGATACCAAATCGCGTACTAGTTTTCATTAAGTAACAACTTTACTTGACTAAATTTTTTTTTTTTTAATGTTCAATATTCCATTCGAATAACAAAGATCAGCCCATAATCAACCCGACATGCATATTCAAAGCAATATCCCAATTCAATGGAAGCCATTTCACTTAATTTCCCAGATGCTTACTCATATGACTATCAAACCTTTAAACTCTAATTCTTAACATTTACCTCCAAATAACTCAATAACCTGTCTAATTTCCTAATTCCTCAAATCGAAACTCGAATCTCCGAGCTTATCAGCCAATATAATTCATATACGTTAAACTCTTAAACAATCTCATAAACCTATCTCAACTCATATGCCATGATATGAAGATCACGACACCTCTAAAACAACCAAGCTCTGTACCAACTGTAACCGCCCGCTCTTCCGAGCTGCTAGCTAATCACACTTAACATTCATAAATCTCAATTAACACTTAATAAACCTGGATTTTACATTTACTCGCAGCGGAAACATAACCTATAAACGATCCTGTACCTGTGGGTTATGGGCCCCACCAATATAACATTCTTTAGAAGAAATCCTTCATACATAGCTATCTGACCCGAAACCTCAAACTACAATACAATCAAATACCAGAAAGAAGATATTCTCAATAACACATCTAATAATAACTTTAGTCTACAATTTACAATGCAAGCATCTTCTCGCTCATTTAACATATTCCAAGTCCTCGATACTACACCCGCAAAATATCTACAATGAACTCTGCCCCCACCACGACAGGTTCCAAGAACAAAATCAGAAAAACTGAGTACACACCGTTCAACCAGAAATCCATTTTAGTGGCTTAAAATATATTTGTACCATTTATCACTTTCCATAAGATTATTAATTGTATTCAAATAGCTCAATATCGGGATAGCAAAGTATACACATTCGAACATTAGAAATAAGATCGATGAAAAATACACACAACTTAACAAAGCCACAAATCTTCGCAAGTGAAATAAATATTTTTATGTATATCATTTCTATAAAATAGTTCCTATTTACCTATATTATAGGTAATTATGTCCATAGTCATTTTACCAAATCCAACTACGTAACCAACAAATTCAGAAAAACACCATTGAGAGCGTAACTCTTAGTATAGAATCCTTTCGTACAATACTTCGGAAATTCCGCATAAACCCTTAAGTACGTGCGGCAAGAACCAAAACTTTTACGAAAATAACTATTATGAGTTTCATCAAGAATACATTATAGTTTCACCTTTAGATGGGTTACGAGAATAATCGGGGAAATATACGAATAGAGAAGGACTACGCCATCTCAAAACTCATGGGGACGTCTCCCCACTAATATTGATACAGCTTGCAAGACTTACTCTCGGGACATGATATCCTATCATTTTATATCACGCACATACCATGATGTGTTCATCACTGCTCTTGCGAGTTGCTTCCCCATCATTAATCGAACTAGAAGACCAAATTTACAATTTCGCAACTCCATATTTTCTCATAACTCAAATTCATATTTTCAAAAGTTCATGATCATAGATAATCAAATTCTCAAACCATAAATACACTTTTACTTATACTTTCATAATTACCATGTAAAAACTTATGTAGCTAATCATTTATCTACTATTGTATAGCGAGAATCATACTTCAAACTTTATTTAACCAAAATCCTTTTGTTTACTCCAAATCTTTTGAATACAACTTAGTTTAGAGCAAAATCGAGTTCATACAATAAATATTGCATTTGTACTTCCTAAGTTCACAAATAGAAACTCTGTAAATAATTTATGGTTATAAAATATAAAAGCGCACCGAACTCAATCCATGAAATCCTTATAATCATATGAAATACCAATTTTAAATTTAAAGGTGGAAGAACATGTGTGTACCTCTATGCATCTTCAAATAGAACTCGACTCCATAATAATCTTCGAGAGTCCAATATCTCCTTATCCAAATTATACTCGGATTCCACATAATTTACCTCATAATAATAATGACAATTAGCATCCATCCTCGCAACAATTCAGATAAACAAAATTAACTTCTTATACTACTTCCTAACTTCTTTCATGAACTAACCACAAACCTTTTACATATAAACTATTTCACTAATCAACTCATATTTTCTATCTCACATGATAACTCTAAGTCCCCATTCTAATTTATAGAGAATATAATCAAACAACATAATTGATATAAATCAGATTTTATAAACTTAACTTTAGAAAGGTCAATTTATAGTATAACTTGAAATCCATTAAAATTTCAAAGGAAAGACTCAATTTTTTTTTTTTTTACTACAACAAACTACCAAAAGCTGATTTTGCAATCAAACCAAGATTTAGAGCTATTTATAAAATAATAAAATAAAACCCATGGAAATCTCAAATTATGCTTATCAATTCAAAGAAAATAAATAAAGGTTTTAAGTTTATACCTTCACTAACACAAAGAAGTGAAAATGTTGAATTTCAACAGCAACAGGACAACAAGAGCGAGAGGGAGCAGCATGTGGATGTGATTTCCGATGATGAAGCACCATCAACAACAATCGGCATTAGAAGCAGAATAGGACAAGGCGCACAACAAGGACGCCATGGCACGGCGGCGATTAACGCACCGGCAGCAACAGTAGCACAACGGAACAATGGCGGCAGCACCAGCGTGAACACCAACCGATACAACAACAACAAGTGGGAGAGAGAAAATAAAATAGTGCAAGCAAGAGAGAATTGGGGTTTTGGTCATCAACTTTTAGTTCAATGATGAATCAGGGATATTTTCTAGCTTTTGATGGAGCACAAGCACATAAAGAGCAAAACAGGATGAGAGAGAAAAACATGGGGTTGAATGAGAGTGACTAAATAGGAAACATTGGTTGTGTTCTTGACAATTCTCGATTGTTCTATGAAGCTTAATATTTCCTTCATATATATATATATATATATATATATATATATATATATATATATATATATATATACTTTCTCTTTTTTTTTTTATAGTCAAGGGGCATACTTGTAATTTCATTGTGGAGCTAAAAATCCTATCTTGCATTTCAAGAGTTCAATAGACTCATAATAATAAAACAAATTTTAAAAACATTAATTAAACTAATAATCATAATTACCAATTAAGAAAGCTGATTAAAATCTTAGGCTGACATGCATCTTCAAGTATGAAAATGATCTGATAATTTAAGTCTAACGTTTAGATTTCTAATGAAAATAATAGCACGCATGCGTGCTTATTATCATAAATTTACAACTATTTTATGCACTACTTTATACCTTTACTCTTTTTGTCCATAATTCATTGTTATGCTGTTCTAATCTCCCATAACTGAGTTTTTTGACATGATTAAACAAAAAAAAAAAGTTCTCTACTTACCCCAAATGTAGTTGAAAATGAATCAACAAACTTAGATGATTATAATAGTTTGTCAAATTACATCTGATGACACTAAATGCATAAGATTACATTATACCATCATGATTTTGCATGAATCAAGAGGCGAAAAACCATGAAAACATCCACTTAATTGCTTATTAGGCCAACAAATCACACATATATCAAGCCGTAACCACTTCATTATCCATGGATCAAGCAATTGAAGTCCTAAAATAACCACTTAGATGCATAGTAGGCCAAGAAATCCCACAAAAATCATTAACTAACTAATATTAACCAACTTTATGCATGAAACAATCAATCAATGCCAAAACAATTCAATAAAACCAACACCATGATCCCAAAGGGGCTACAATGCCCATACTAATTCCTTAAACAATCATCTTCAACTAAGGGGAAAAGGGGGATAAATAAGGTTAATCTTCGAACAATCAACTTCGGATAGGATGGTTCTAATTTCTAAAACATAATCGGAAAAAGAATTCTAAGATAAGTTAATAGAAGGGGAATAAATAGAAGGATGAGATGGTCTGAGATTGAGTACCTATCCTTGGCAATAACGTCAACAAATGCGGCACCTTTAAGCATCTAATAAAGATAAGTTACATGATTGTTAATATTATGAAATCATAACAACTACAAAGCAAAACGTAAAGCAACCGATTAAGCTTGCTCGCCCATACACCTCTACATCGTGGAGATCATGTCCCCTTTTGCTTGATGTACATTGCAAATTCAGGTGAAGGTGGGCCAAAGACTCTTGCAATAGTCACTAATTAGAACTTTGCCTCCGGGTTTCAACCATTTGTAGAAAGTTCTAAATAATGCGGGTTTGTCCCGATATATGACAAAAATGTTCAAAGATTAGTCTCGTTGGATAGTTTTATTTGTTTCAATTTGATATGTCATTTGACATCAAATAAATAAAGAAATTTAGCTTTTTAAAAAAAGTTTTCTTTCCTACATTCTCGTTTTAGTAACTGCCCCCCTTCTTGTGCATATGAACTTTTGAGGATGATATTAATGTAATATTCACATTCCATCATTTTGATTTATTTATCTCAACAATAAGTCCTTAGTTGTGTGGAGCAGATTACTTGGGTAAGTAAGAGCAGTTAATCAAGGATAACTTGAGAATTCTAAGGAACCTTTTGGCAATTAATTCAATATCCTAGCCAACTATTGGAGCACGGAAAAAAGGAATACATTCAAGGAACATGTTATAAACAGTTCACAGTGACTCGAACATTTCGATCTCACGCCAAAACTTTGCCATGATAAGCCGCAATTGTCAACCAAAAAAGAATTAAACCCGAAGGAGTCTAGCATATTATCCATTTATCATTTATCCATACACATTTGGTATTGCATACCAAAAGTGTTCCCTCTCATATCATCAACCAACCAAACACCAAAAACAAAACAATGCTTCTCGATTCGTGGGAGTGAATTAATTGCACAAAACGCATTTTATTCTTGCAAAAAGACATGGATACGGAATCTCTTGGGAAGAAAGTGCAGATATACAATACATAGGTTGCTTCCAGAACAATTACTATGAAAGATAAAGACACTAGAATACATTAGCTACATATAGCAAGCAGACAGCAAGACGAATGAATTCATATTACAGTGAAACTATATGGATTTCAAAGGATCTAAAGTTCTGTACCATATCAATTTCATACAAGAATATGCAAACACCAATACACCATGAGATAATGCTGCCATAACCATCAATAAAAGAAAGCTTACCTCTTCAGGAGACTCACCAGATCTCCCAAACTCCTTTCAATGCATGAAGATATATTTTTTTACTTTATGGTAACTCTATCATTGTCATATATCACTCGCATTATTGGTTTTATTACTATTGTTCTAATTCCAATTAAAACAGTTTAATAATATTGATGAAAAATATTCTTGTAAAGCAACATCAGGAAGGACTCTTTATTGATAGCCCTAAGGCTGCCAGCACCTATCTGTCTATAGACCTGCAAGCAAATTGATCCATTCCATGTGTGCATTAAATAAAAATTGGCAGAAATGGTAATCCAATGTGATTGCCACTAAGGAATCTGATGTATACAATTAAATAAAAAGAAAGAGAACTTTTGACTGGGTTAAAAAGTTTAAATATTCAATCATTCTTCAAGAACATCCGTTATGTAATTCGAACACATAATAAGAAACTCACATTGATATAATTGCAGAGAACGCATCCAAATTTGTGCCCAACTCTCCTCCCAGATTAGCATTATTAAGTGATCTGCCAAAACACAAAGCTCAGATAATTTCAGTGAAAGCCTACAAGATCTGCATAAGTACTGCCTTCAAAAGCTATATACAAAACCGTATCTTTCCGTTCCATCAGGAAGTTCAGCTCTATAAACACTGCCTATCATGCCTTCACCAATAAGATTCCAACTTATAAAACTAGCATCATCTCTAGAAGCTTAAAGAGCAAGGACTAGAGAAGGAAAAATCTCAAAAACATTCGAAAGTACGCTACACAGCCCATCTTCTGGACTTCTAAACAATCTACAGATCAAACCCACAATCAAAACCACAATCCCTCTCTCTTTTCCTACTTCATGACCTAAAAATAAAAATACAAAACACATTAAACATTTCGATATCGTGCCACATAACATAATATACCTCCAATATGAGGAATAACAAATGAAAGCCTAAACATGACAGCAAACTAAAAACCCTAATATACACTCCCATTGGGGAAGGCTAAATAGAAAAATCACATAACATAACATAAACCGAAATGCAAAGTCCATGTAAAAACCTAACCTTTACATTAACTTTTATTTTAATTAACCAAACAAACCGAAAGATAAGAATTGAGCCGTAAAATATGAAGTGAAAAATTTCACAACTGTGTACTAAGAACATCACAATTACTTGGCAATAGATGATATCAAATGTCAGACTCCATCTATGCCATTAAAATAAGGGCACATCAGAAACAGCTTCCACCCGATTACGACGAAGCACAAGCAGTAATCACAATCGAGCTCCAACGGTGTCCAAACATCATAAACGTACATTTAACAACAAACATATATTTCCATTCAACAATTCACTCGCATATCAAAAATCCATATCTAGCACACCTATATAAATCCAAATCAACTACAATATAGAAGTAGTGAAACTCACATCATGGTACACCCATAGTAATCAGAATCATCATCTGGATGCAGCACTCGAAAGTTCACCAAAGGCTACACCGCAAAACACAAACTCAGCCAAAAAAAACAACATTGCAATTCAAAACCCTAATTTCACCTCAAACATTCATCAAAACAAAACATATTCTTTAAACTACGAAAATTAACAAATTTCCAACAAATCAAAGTACAAAATTGAACCAAAAAATCAAAAATTAAAAACAAACCTCAAGGTTAAAGAGATTGGCGAACAAGGACTGCGAATTACGGTCCATACTGAAAACTTTCTAGGTAACTGAAGAAGTAGAAGAAATCATAGAGCCGCCATTGGAGAAAACATTCTTAAATCCTCGTTTCGGTAGGCGGCGACGCAACGGTGTCTGACCACCTTCGAACCCAAACCAGACCCAATACCACGACCTTTCCTCTTCTTCTGTTTGGTCGCATCTGGGTGATTTCGCTGATTTAATGAACAAGTCAAGGAGAAGGATGTAAGCGAGAGAAATTCGTGAGAGAAAAGGAGATATAGGGGAACGGACCTTGCCGGCGAGCAACTTGAAAATCAGAAAAAAGCGTCGGAGAGATCAGGTTGGGAGTGGAGAGATCGAGATGGGCGAAGAGAGAGGTGGGGGGTGGAGGGTGGGGGAGTGAGAGGCGAGGGTTGGAGACTTAGCCGAGGAACGAGTACCGAATGGCTGAATGCGCGATTAAAACAAAAATTTAAAAAAAATGAAAAGGGTTGCAGTGAGTCCATAAACCACAGCCCTTTATTAAAAAGGTTGCGGTTAGCCCAAAAACCGCAGCCCTTCAATATTAAGGGCTGCATTTTTAATAAACCGCAGCCCTTGCGTTTTTTTCCACTAGTGCCCTGGGCCATCTCTAACTGGGCCTAGGTCTGATCCAATACTTAACTAGTGAGCCTATGGGCCTAAAGATAAGTATCAAAAGAGGATAGAATTATGTTCAACCAATGGGAGCAGTGTCCTACCTAGCTTGGGACACTGTCGGCTCCTATAAATACCCCATGATCCGAGTCATAAGGTACGTTCACATATACTAATATACTCTACTTGAGATATACCGGTCATTACCTCACTAGTAGAATAAATGCTTATTGTTTGCGGTCTTTAAGTGGCCTATTGCGGCGGTTTTGACCGCAGCAAAGAATTAACGGCGCAAAGAATAGGTAATTAATCTATTGCTGCGGTTTTAAACCGCAGCAATATTAATATATATTGCTGCGGTTTGTAGAAAAAACCGCAGCAATATTTCCTGTTTATTATTATTTAAAACAAACATATTGCTGCTGATTCTGAGACAAACAGCAGCAATATATATATTTTTATAATAAAAAATGCACATATTGCTGCGGTTTGTCAACGAAACCGCAGCAATATGTATATTTTTATTAAAAAAAGGTATATTGTTGCGGTTTCTCCGACAAACCGCAAAGAATATGCTTTTTTATAATAAAAATATACATATTGCTTGCGGTTTGTCGCAGAAACCGCAAAGCAATATGTATATTTTTAGTATAAAAAAGGTATATTGCTTTGCGGTTTGTCGGAGAAACCGCAAAGAATATACCTTTTTTTTTAAAATAATTTATATTATGCGGAATGCGAGAATGCAAGAAGCGAGAATGCGGCAAGCGAGAATGCGGCAAGCGAGGATGCGACGAAATTTCCGCATAAATTTCGACAGAGCTCCGTTTGTAAATTGGATAAACCCATAATTGGGAATTAACCTGTACAATATCATATGCAACAACCATCCATCATCCACAATTCATCATCCAAAATTCATCCCAACATCCATCCATCATCCACAAATCATCCAACAAACAACACCTAATCCACAAATTCATCCAACATCCAACTTCCACGCACAATCCAAATTCCAAGTTTAACAATAGAAATATATAAGATTCAATCAAACATAGATATCATATGATTCAACATATATATTTATATATCATGAAATCCAATCAATTAAGTCAATACGATTAATCAAAGTTAGCTTTCAATAGTTATATATATAAACTAACCTAACCTATGCAATGCAATTATCAATAAAGTATCTTGCCCACTTATTTTTCACCTCATTGATTTGATCTTCAGTATAAGGATCGCGGGTAAAGGTAGTACAAGCAACCTGAAAATAATTCACCAAAGTTAGCTTTCAATAGTTATATATATAAAATATGAAATGAATAATAAGTGAACAAAAAACTTACTTCATCGAAATCCTCCGAACTAGAATATAAAATGAGTACGTCGAAAATGTTGCGCATGACAAAATAACCGCACTCCGTGCCTCCTTGTTGTTGTGGGGACTTTAACAAAAGTTTTAAGAAAATGAGGAAATTTATCGTATAATGAGAATGACATAACATATGCTTTTAATTGAATAAAATAAGTCTATTATACCTTAACACATTTCCAACTAAGCTTGTTGTGACGAACTTCGTTGCAGCTCATCCGAAACCTCCTAAAAGCACTACATAAAACAAAATCAAATGATCAGTTACACTTTATTTGCTTTATATTATAATTTAAATTCATTTAAAATATATCAAAGCGATCAACTTACGCTATCATAGGAGGTCTAATCTTTAACTTCCGCTCCTTGTGATAGCTAGCGGAATCAAAGACGTAAATAATCCCGAGCATGGGACGTATGACCAGGAGCATCCAATGACGGCTATTGCAAGATTGGATAATAATAATTACTTAAAAAATTCACATGTCATGCAAAAATCAATATTTGTAAAACTATTAAGATAGAATATTACTCTTGAAAGATTGGCGCGAAGATGATACTAGCACCAAAGCAACGACGGATCCAACAAAGCACACTCAATGTAAGTCGTTACAATATCCAAAGAATACATCCGCGGTACTCTCCCGGGCACATCCAACAAACTCGAACAAAGATCCCCAAATCCATCCAAGTCGATCGTGTTGCCCTAAAATAGATAAACATAAATTTTATGTGGAAAATACAACTATCATACAATGAAATGTAAAAAAAAATCATAACTTTGATTATTGTTACCTCATGTACACTTGGATAATAGAAATATTAAGCATCTCCCCTTTCAAGAACTGAGCAATATCCTCCTTGGTCAGTTAAGCGGTGGCATCTTCTGTATAATGGAATAATGAGATCGGCAAGGTTACACCAACAAGATCATCGTCTCCGGACGGCAAGGGCAAGCGTATCCCGCTAACTCCTTACGGTCTTCAGTGAGTGATTCCAAGAACGATACATCATCAACTATTGGACTATAACGAGTAGCCGAACCAGCCGAAAGCTGCCGGGCTAGGACATCTAACAACCTCCCCGAAATCCCCTTTTGTTTTTTAGGTGTCGGTGTAACCTAATAATAATTTTTGAGAACGCGCATAAGATTATGTAATTTTTACATTTAATCCTATTATTTGAACAAAAATGGATAAAATTTGAACAATTACCTCATCACCTAATATTTGCACTAAATTTTTTGGCCATTGCACCCACGTACCCAAAGCAGTTTCCGTAGTGTCGATTGATGAATTTTCACTCGAAGGTGATCATTCATCATTCTAGACCCATGAACTATAGTGGTCTCATCAAAAGCATAAGAATGTGCATCTGCCACTAGACTAGTCTTTCCACTAGTTGGATCTATCAAATACAATCGACAGGGAGTCTCGTCCTAACAATAACATAAAGTTCTAAATATATAAGATAATTATTTGTATAAAGCACATATGTATATGATAATTATTTGTATAAAGCACATGTATATGTGATATTTATTTATATAAAGCACATGTATATATGATCCTTATTTGTATAAAGCACATGTATATATGATAAATATATGTACCTTCGAATGAGGAGAATGAGTGTCTCCAAATCCAGGATAGTGGAGTACGTAGGCGAGTGGGTCAGTGAAGTAGATGGCCCAACAGATGGTGAAGCAACCGATGGAACAAATGGTGAAGCAAATGATGGAACAAATGGAGGAAAAGGTAGCCGAGTAGGCTGAAAAGTAGGCGGCCCGGAAGATGCTGAAGCAGGTGATGGAACAAATGGAGGAAAAGGTAGCTGAGTGGGCTCAAAAGCAGTGCCCGAAGATGCTGAAGCGGTGATGGAACAAATGGCGGAAAAGGTAGGCTGCGTGGGCTGAAAAGCAGTGGCCCAATAGATGGTGAAGCAGTGATGGAACAAATGGTGCAACAAATGGTGGAGTAGGTAGGCGAGTGGGTCGTGAAAGCGCCACATTCTCGCATATATGTGGCAATGTCAATTCTCCACCTTTCAGCCATTTTCTGCATGAATGCTTCCTCTTGTTCCTGACTCGAGCTCCAATAGTTCCTAGGAGGTGGAACACCAAAAGCCTTCCTATAGCCATCATTGTAGCCTCCAAAACCATAACAACGACCCGAGTGATCTGGCTTCTCTCCAAGAGCCATAAACAGGGCGTCTTTGTTACGTACCGGAGTGAACTCACCCTTGGCTTGCTTCTCCTTGTACTCCAACTGCCAAAAAACAAGTTCCAAATAACAAAAATGTATTTAATAAATAAAAAACGTATATATGTCAAACTAAAAGTTATATATAGTGATATACATACGTATTTGTCAGCTGCAATCTTTGTTTCCTCAGCTGGAATAAATCGATGTTTGGTGACTGGATCCTTCTTATGCATCGCGCACCACCAGTCATCACCCCGAGTAACATGAGAGGACACCGAGGAGGATGGTGTACTAGATGACGATCCTGCAGAATCAAAACTAGGTGGAGAAAAGTTCTCCTGCTTCCACAACTCTCTAGCATCCCCATAGTTCCTTTGCCCTAAGTGGTGATGATGTGTATTCTTTTTTGCACTCTCGAGCGCCTTTTCTCGCTTTTTCTGCAATAAAAAACACATTAAGTTAGTAGAATATAATTTAATTTAATAAAACACATTAAGTTATTAGAATATAATTTAACTTACTACAGCCTCATCTGACGTCATAGCCTCCTTGAAGGTAAGCCAATCCTCCATCTTGATGTGCTTGTATACATCTGACGGAGTATCACCTAGCTTCTCCTTCTTTGATCTGACTCTGGTCATTGTGATCCAACCAGATACCAATTTGCTCTTGAAATCCCTCCATCTTGAGTTCACAGCAGTCAAGTAATGCCTCTTATAGCTTATCTCGTCCGGAAGGTGAAACATATTCTGTTTTCCATCATAAACAAATACATAAGCACGTTAGATCAACAATAGAACAATAAATCTCAAAACTGTAAATGAAACAAATCTTACCATAGTGTCTGTCCACATCAAATCCAACAAGGCAGGAGAAATGTTTTTCCATTTCCAATTGATGTTAAGCCTGCGTATAGAAAGACCGACCCAAATACCATACTTGGATCTCCACGTGCCTAATAGAAAAAACAATTACAAAATACAAACATTAAATCCTAAGCATGGTAAATTATAACTATCTTACAATCAATAATTACCTGTTGGTCTCCCCAATTCATCAAACTGTAAGAACATATCTTCTGTGTTGTATATATGATATTTATTTATATAAAGCACATGTATATATGATCCTTATTTGTATAAAGCACATGTATATATGATAAATATATGTACCTTCGAATGAGGAGAATGAGTGTCTCCAAATCCAGATAGTGGAGTACGTAGCTGAGTGGGCTGTGAAGTAGATGGCAAGCCTGACATGTTTTGGAAGAATCCCGCGTATTGCAATCGGCAAAAACACTTGCATCAACACATGACAGTCATGGGACTTCAGCCCAATTAATTTCAGATCACTCAAAGAAACAAGCCTTCTCATGTTAGATGAGTATCCAGTGGGAACCTTAATACTGTATAAACACTCACAGAACAATCGTTTCTCTTGCCTAGATAATGTATAAAAGCTGGAGGCAAATATGTTGTTGTTCCCTTTCCTTTCTTAGTTTTTTCCTTAATCTTTGGCCATAAATTAGGCCGAATCTTCAATTTCTCCATATCTCTGCGAACTTTCAGACCATCCTTAGTTTTTCCCGGCATATTCAACAGAGTACCAATAATTGCATCACAAACATTTTTTTCAATGTGCATTACATCGAGACAATGTCTAACTGGTAAGTATTTCCAATAAGGAAGTCTCCAGAATATAGACTCTTTTTTCCAAATGACACCATCGTCTTCCGAAGGTTTAACCCCCTTACCAAATATTGTGCCCATCCCCTTAACACGATTATAAACTTCTTTTCCGGTCAACGGTCTAGGAGCTGGAGCATTTTCAACTAACCCGTTAAATGGTGCTTTTTTCTTTCGATATGGATGAGAATTATGTAGAAATTGCCTATTAATGATATAGACATGTTTCCCACAATGTGGCAAATGTGTAGCCTCCATACCATTCTCACAAATGGGACATGCCTTTTTTCCTTTGACCTTATACCCCGATAAATTGCCATAAAGCGGGATAATCATTTATAGTACGAGAATAGCATAGCACGAAGCCCGAAATCTTCATTGGAATACGCATCAAATACCATAACACCTTCGTCCCACATCTTTTTGAGATCTTCGATGAGAGGTGCAAGATATATGTCTATATCATTTCCTACTGTTTAGGCCCGAAATTAGGAGAGACAACATAATATACTTCCGCTTCATGCACAACCATGGAGGAAGATTGTATATCACTAACAGAACAGGTCAAGTACTATGTTGACTACTCAAAGTACCGTAAGGGTTCATTCCGTCCGTACACAATGCAAGTCTCAAGTTCCTAACTTCCTGACCAAATTCCCGATATCTGGAATCTATAGCCTTCCATTGAGGAGAATCTGCTGGATGCCTAAGCATCCCATCTTTCTTTCTCCGATCAGCATGCCATCTTAGATTCTTTGCATCTTCTTTGATAGAAAATAGCCTCCTAAACCTTGGCACAATTGGAAGATACCACAACACTTTCGCAGAAGGACCCGTATTGCCCGGCCCAGGCTCAACCCCATCCGGCAATTTATAGCGGGACTTACCACACCTCGGACATTCATGAAACATATCTTGTAAAGCTTCTAAGAGTTCTGTGAAGCCTACATCAGTCAAATTATGTTTCGCTTTGATGTTGAAAAGGGTTAAAACCCCACTCAATTGAGTGTATTTTGTACATCCTGGATAAAGGGGTTTCCCAGCAGCTTCAGACAAACTGTCAAACACTCGTGGCCGCTCTTTAAAATGGTCACGTGCCCCTTCCAACATCTCATCTAATCGATCATCACCAAACTCTTCATCCTCAGTGTCACTATTATCTCCGTGATCATTTTCATTACCTACAACATCATCACCTTCAATCCTAACATGATCTTCAATCACAAATTCATTCTCTGCCCCAACATTCGACATATCAATCTCTAATGAGTTACTAGTGCCATCATCAACAATAACCCTATTCTGAGTATACTTTCCCTTCTCACCATGCCATAACCAAATATAATACTCAGCTCTAAATCCTCGACGAATAATATGATCTCTTATTAACCTAATATCAGAAATCGTATTCATATTGTAGCAATCAACACATGGACAATATATCTCATCCTCGCAAGTAAGTTGTTGATGCTCTACAAAGACGTTTACAAAACTCATTCACACCTTGTACGAACTCCAACGTATCCCGCTTTCCATACATCCAACTTCGATCCATTTCTAAAAACCCCCACACATATATACATCCATTAAAACTTATTATCAATTAAAAAAATTCACATAAATATAACACAACAAACTAATATTCAATGCAAGCTTCCACTGGGTCCTTATCACTCCAACCTAACCCATTCTTAAACGTCCAATCCCACTAGTTAATGCATGTATCATCTTTGATTCTAAGTAAAATTCGGCAAAGATTTCCCTTGAGTTCTCCAAGTACACGATGAAGATAATTGCTTATCTTATATGCACCCGGAGAACAAATTTGGGAAATGATTAACCGTATTTCACTTAGAATCAAAGAATCAACACACATTCACTACCTAAGTGAGATGTGACGTTTAAGAACAGTCCCAAAACGGGGACTATTCAAGACTTACTCCTAATGAGTAAATCTTGAACGGGTATCTAGGCATTATGATGTACATAAAAAGATCGCATTCAAGCGATTCCAAGTCATCACCAAACAACAAATACCAAACCATTCCTTAGATTTCCCTTCCTCTCCCATTGGTGAGTCTATAAATATGAAGGCATTGCAAAAAAACAATCGCATTATACATACAAACAATCGCATTTAAGCGATTTTAAGTCATAACCAAACAACAAATACCAAACCATTCCTTAGATTTCCCTTCCTCTCCCATTGGTGAGTCTATTAATATGAAGGCACTGCAAAAATAACCCCATTATATATATCACTTCAAACAATTCACCACACTTATACAAAAACAATCCCGTATAACATTCTAGGGCATACAAAAAGTTAAGCAAAATCAGCACAAATTTAGTTTTTAATCCTTAAATCTTATAAGTAATCATATATATATATATTATATTGAGCATTTTTAACTACAATTTAAGCCAATTTTTTTATAAATGAAAAAAGACAATTGAATATGACAAGGGGAAGGTGGCCCTAGCAGCTGTGAACGGAGTAGAGGAGCGCAAAACCGGCCGAAAACCGCACAAAAGAAGGCCGAAAACCGCACCAAAGAGGGGCGAAAACACGGCCGAAAACCGCACCAAAAACGCCGAAAACCGCCGGAAAAACGAGTTAGGTAACCCTTGTCACCGAAAACCGAAACCTTGTTGCCGGAAAATGAAACCTTATCGCCGGAAATTTGAAGATAGTGAGAAAGTGTGAGAGTAGAGAGAGAGAGAGAGAGAGAGAGTGTAGAGAAACAGTGAAGCTAAAAAAAAAAAAAACCGTGTTTTACATCCAGATATACGGGGGATATTGTTTGCGGTTTTGTCGAAAACCGCAGCAATATATTAAAATAATATTTTTTTAAAATTATTTTAATATATTGCTGCATGGTTTCGACAAAAACCGCAAAGCAATATATTAAAATAATATTTTTTAACATTATTTTAATATATTGCTGCGGTTTCGAAAGAGACCGCAAGCAATATATTTCAGAATAAAATGTTACACTTTTTTGAAAAAATCCGTTGGATATATATTGCTGTCTGTTTTCTCTAGAAAACGCAAGAATATGGTTGGTCAAATGGTCAACTATTTGGCCAAAGCTATCAAGTTGCAACCATATTCTTTGCGGTTTTTAATAAAAACCGCAAAGAATATATTTATTTTATAATTTACCTTTTTTTTTTTGTCGTTATATATTGCTTGCGTATGGGTAAAACCGCAAAGAATATCACCGCAAAGAATAAGCATTAATTCTACTAGTGCCTTTTACGACTTAGGCATCGGAGGGGCGTTCCTTGGATCAACTCCCGAGGTTAGTTCACCTGTTCGTCTTGTAGGATATCAAACTGGCATAAGTGAGTGAAGGATATCGGTTCACCCCAACAGCATTTATTCCATATGGAACACCCTTGATGCTATAAGTGGAGCTTTGTAACCATAGACTTCTCTACAGCTTCATATTAACAGCTTGTTGTGCTTTGCATACAAACTTCCAAGCCCAACTAGTAGTGTTAGGAGCCTCATAGTGCTCCAGTCAGCTCCTTTAATGTACACACAATTAACCCATTTCACCCATAAGCTAATTGAGGCCCTATTCTTTTGGACTTATTTTCAGTTCAGTTCAGTCTTGTCTAATGTTTTAATTATTATATTTGTTTTCAATATTACTATTAATATTGTTATTATTATTAATATTATAATTATAGTAACAATAAATTTTATTTTTTTATTTTTAATATTTTATTATTATTATTATTATTATTATTATTATTATTATTATTATTATTATTATTAATTATTATTATTATTAATTATTATTATTATTATTATTATTATTATTACTATTACTTCCTCTGTTTTCTTTTAGTTGCAACATTTGCCATTTTACATTTACCGAGACACTTATTTGAATGTTAATATCTCATATTGGGTGTAAGTAAAAATTATAAACATTTGATATTTGGAATCATCGCATTGAGACGAATCTAACAAGACCCCACTTGACTATGTTTTTTCTTATTTAATGGTGCAAGATTGCTTAACAAACTTGGTTGATGAATAGTGCCAAAAAACAAATGTTGCAACCATAAAAAACAGAGGTAGTATTAATTATTATTAATTATTATTACATTATTATTATTAATTAATATTACATTATTAATTATAATAATTATAATTTATTATTATTATTATATTTTTATTATTATTATATTATTATTATATTATTTATTATTAATATTAATATTAATATTAATATTAATTATTATTATTAACTAATTATTATTATAATTATTATTAATTATTATTATTAATTATTATTATTAATAATTATTATTGTTGTTAATATTGTTATTATTATTATTATTATTATTATTATTATTATATTTAATAATTATTATTATTATCAAAATTACTAATATTAATATTAATTATTATTATTATTATTAATTTAAATTATTATTATTAATATTATTATTATTATTGTTATTATTATTATTATTATTTCAGTTCAGTTCAGCCCAGTTCAGTCGAAAAGACCGGGGCCTTACTGTGCAGCAAGATTTCACTTCTCTAAATCCCTGAATCCCGACCCACCTGCTTTTTTAGGTCTACACACATTGTCCCATGCTACAGCACCATGTCTGCTATCATTATGGGTCCTTGACCACAGGAAACACCTACTTATGGCTTTTACTTCAGCTATGACAAGGGCTTTATGAAGATTTGACCCCAGTAGACATGTATGCTCATAAGCCCAATGTGTACTAATTGGCATCTAGCAGCAAATGAAAGGTTCCTAGAGCTCCAAACACTAGTTCTGTGCACCATTTTGTAAACTAGAGCATGACAGTCCCTCCTCTTTAATTTTGCAGTGGAGATTGGTACTCCAAGGTATTTAAAGGGCATATTTCCAACTTTGAAGCCACCAACATTAGTGACTCTTGTGATTTCATGAGCAGATTTCCCAATTTTGAATTATGGCAGTTCCAACATAATACCCTGAATTATCTTATAGTAGTTCCAACTTTAGTCTAGAATTTGGTCTCTTTCCTTGGGGAAAACTTAATTTACCCTAGTAAGATATTGAGGTATTCTCTCGTCTTCAATCAATTGTCTTGAATACTATTTTGGTCAGTCTTTAAATCATTGTTACATTATCTTAAATAAAAAATGTATTCCATCACACTCACTTTTCATTATCATGTGATGTGATTCCCTCCACTAACTATCTTTCTCTCACACTCTCTCTTCATTATCATGTGATATGAATTGTGAAGCCTCTACCAAGTCTCTCTCTTACTTTATTAACTTTATATTCTTACTTTTACTCTATATATCCAAACAACTTACACTCTATGTTCATTATCATGTGACGTGGAGCCTCTACCAAGTCTATCTCTACTTTATTAACTTATATTCTTACTAATCCAACACGTTCACATACATAATAATAAGTGTGAACATAGGTAATAACAAGTGTGTTTAGAGTTTTTGTCAGATAAAACCAAATATAATATGACTTTTATGGTGAAATACCTAATTAATATTTTTTGCAAAGAAAAACCAATTATATGTATTCAGATTGCAACTAGAGACCCTTTTATGATTTTCCGGTTAATATGTCAACATTCGGGTGTTTACTGATCTTTCCCTCCAAATTCTTATTCTTTTTGTCGTTTTTTCACAAGTAAAAGTGGTGAACATTAGTATATAAACATTATAAAAATCAAAGGGTTGCACATACAAAGAAATAGGTGAACTATTTTTTATAAAGTCAAGATGGCACTTAACTTTCATATAGTTTTTTCAAGCCACAATCTTGACACCTTTTGTAACACCCGACCCATACAGAGTCTAGTATATTGTCACCAATGCGCATCCAGGGCCAACAACTGTCCTCAAGAACCAACACAAGTTCTTCGGGCGCATTTTGTCCTCACTCATGCGCACCCTGAGAAACTTCCCATGAGGTCACCCATCCCTAGACTACTCCCAACCAAGCAAGCTTAACTGTGGAGTAACTAAGAAAATGAGCTCCCTAAAAGAAAGATGCATCTTGTTAGTATGAGGTCCTGTTAAATCCGTTTAAAGCAACCATGAAGGGTATTATATATACCCCCACTTGAGAACAGCAACGCCCTCGTTGCGCCTGAGGACACCACGTATTCAGCCACAACGACCTGTGGGTCGCCTCAGCCTGGAAACTGATCGACGGAGACTCCAGATATTTGGCCTGACAACCTCTAGGTCGCTCCTTATGACAATGCAGCCCCATAATCCTCCCCCACTAGGCGCCTGAGGACTCCTAATATTCGGCCTTACGGCCTTAGGGTCGCCCCAGCACGTGGTCGCAGGGTTGCTCTGATACCATTTGTAACACCCGACCCATATAAAGTCTAGTATATTGTCACTAATGTGCATCTAGGGCCAACAACTGTCCTCAAGAACCAACACAAGTTCTTCAGGCGGCTTTTGTCCTCACTCATACGCACCCTGAGAAACTTCCCAGGAGGTCACCCATCCCTAGACTACTCACACCCAAGTACGCTTAACTGTGGAGTAACTAAGGAAATGAGCTCCCTAAAATAAAGATGCGTCTTGTTAGTATGAGTAGCTTGCTAAATACCTTTAAAGCAATCATGAGGGGTATTACACCTTTGATTTGCATTCCCAGTCTCCAATCAACCTATACTCTTATAGTCTTGATAGAGTATAAAACTATTTTTGGGACTCCAACCAAAAGCTTAAGCTGATGCTGGTTGGAGTCCCAGAAATAGTTTTATACTCTATCACGCCCCCTCACATGAAAGCCCATTGGGCTTGAAATGTGGATGCAGCATAGGCCTCCCTCATACCTGGCTCTAAATATTCCACTTAGAAAGGAGAGGTGGATGAGATTTGAATCCGTGACCTTTATTTCACGCTGGCTTTGGTACCATGTAAAGGGATCAACTCAACCAAAAGTTTAAGCTGATGGTTGGAGTCCCAGAAATAGTTTTATACTCTATCAAGTCTTGTTCTCTCATATTTAGCCAAATTCTGATGATGAAACAAAGGAGTTGATCATTTGAGTGATGACTAGAATGTCACCACTTGATGAGTCACGACCATGTTACAGAATTCTCCCGATAGACATATTTGAAGCGACCAATTCTATTCTTAAATTTTTTGGATGTGACTCAAAAGTGAGTGACTAGAGAAAGTATTGTAGCCATAAAAGATGATCAAATTCCGAAGAAAATAAAAGGAAGGGAAATTCCATTTAGTACCACTCACTTTTTGCAAATTCCATTTGGTACCCAAATTTTAAGAATTGTTCAACTAATACCACTATAATTACACCCTAATTGCTACCATGACTCTACCGTTAATAAAAATTTAGGAAACATTAAGTTAGCTAGTTATGTTAAGTTAGATCCCTTAAAATCAAAAGGTAAAACATTAAAAACTAATTACTAACCTAACTAGGTAAACCCATTTATCGTCCTCCCCATTGTTACTGCTCAAACTACAAAAGCAAAACAAAAACCCATCGAAAATCCTATTCTTTCTTCGTTGCTCGGTTTTCTTGGTTGGTGTAAATCTTGTTTAGCATTTGGTATTTCCTACAGTTGACGATTTTTAGTTGAAATTGCAGGCTTGGAATTGTTTAAGAGTAATTTTAGCATTTGGTATTTCTGTTGTCATGTACTATAACCGTGGATAATTCAAATCAAGGCTTCAACAAATTCGTAATGTATAATGTCTACTGTTCCTTTGCTTGATTAATGGGGTGATGGTGTAGTTTGACATGTGTTGCTTGTGATTTGTGCTGCACTACATTCTTATATATATAGAGAGAAGTTTAAAAATAGAAGAGTATGATGGGTTATTTTTGCTTTGAGATATATAATTACTCTTGAGGTTCATATAGGAACTTCATTCCCCCATTTCCCATCTTGAACAGATTCTAATCTTTAGAGGAGAACAAGTAAACTTCATACTGACAGTTTGTATGTTGTTATTATAAACAGAAGGACCAGTTTTACCGTTGAGTCTCGATGGATGTCAATCAAAAGAGAGATTTAATGGATGTCACTCAAAGAAAGGTTTAATTTGACTTATGTCAATTAGACAAAGAGCTCGTAATAATCTTGACAATAGGCCAAATATGTTCTAGCTTTTGGAGGGAAGAACACATTTAAAAGGAAGGGGTGTGAAATGAGGGGGGGGACGTTAGTTTATTAGTTAAACTAAGCTAACTTAACATTTCCTAACTTTTTATTAACAGTATAGTCATGGTAGAAATTAGGGTGTAACTATAGTGGTATTAGTTGGATAATTCTTAAAATTCGGGTACCAAATGGAATTTGTAAAAACTGAGTGGTACTAGATGGAATTTCCCTAAAAGGAAATAGGAGTAGTTGTTTATTTGCAAAAGTGGCAAAATAAAAGATGTAATAAGTCGACAATAAGAATTTCTTTTCTATTATTTGCTTGTTCCTACAAAATTTTATCTTTCCATTAAGTTAAAGGGTTCTATTAGATCGAAATTTTTCGCATATTAACTCAAACCGGATTAGCGAGATTAACGCTTTGTGAGCGGGAAGGGGAGAAAGGTAGAAGGATATCCTCCCTCAAAGGGCCTCTATTAGGAATTTAGCCCCTAAACTTGGGTTGAAATTACTCCCATTACTTCTTAGGGATGGGCATGGTTCCCGAATCCTACTCGGACCTTATTGGAACCTGCCCTAATATTTACTTTAAAATTTCAACTTTGTCTTTTGGACCCTAGACCCTCATACCATATATAGGCACTATCAAAAGTCAAGAAACATAAATAGTGTTAAAAATTGGCAAAAATAAAGAAGATAGGCCTAGACCCTAAGGCTTAGGGTTCAACCAAAATTTTAGGATCCGGATGTAGAGTTTAGTTGGATCCGACCTAGACTCCACTCTTTCCTATCCCTATTTCTACTTAAGCTTAGCTTGTGCTTACTTATAAAAGTTAATGACAACGATAATTTCCTTGTTGCGCATCAGAGCATGGATACATAAATCGTGATACATATATGTACAAAAGAATGACATACTACCACATGTACTCCCCCCTAATAAACAAATGACACAAAGTAAATAGCAAAAATGTGTGTGAAAAGACTTGAACTGGTAACCCCTCATTTGAATAAAAAGACACTAACCAACTAATTTATAATCTCGTATTGGTCTTGTGGGAAAAAAAAAGTATTCAAAGACAAAATAACATACATCCCACAATTATTGAATTCAATTACTCGTAAATAAATAGAAAACTCATAGTTACATCCCTTATATCCCAAATTGAGAATTTCATATCTTAAACCGTGGAACCAATTAATTTGAATAAAATAAATCTATGATGAAACTTTTTATATTTTTTGAAAGTATGTTGACTCCTTTAATCTCTTGTCTGAGTATTGTTCTTGTCGAATGACTATCAATCGTATGTTTAGCTTTCATCATCATATTAAATTAAAATTTTGACTATATTTACTAGATTAATAACACAAAATGGATACATTACTTCTAAGCTACGTGTGCTTTATAACTACAACTCTACAAGTGTGTATCAAATTGACTTATCGTTATTTTTTTATTGTTGAAATGCTTTAATTTGGCTTTAACCACAAATAAATAAAAATATATAAAAGGTTTTAGTATAGTGATTATCCCATAAAATTAGGATCCGATTTTCTTAGTAATCTCAAATATATATATTACACTACTACAACTATCACAAAATGTGATGTTTCAAAATTATTAATATAATGATATAAAATCTAATCTAACACATTAGTAAATAAAATGATCCGGGGCATTCAGATCAACCAAGTAGTTTATATATAAATCTCATGTCAATGCACATAGTAATCAAACCTCGTCCAATATATGTGTTTTTTCACAAAACTTCGTTACCATTTAATGTTGCCTTTAAAAGCTGTAATAGATGCTGACAATAAAATTTTATGAAGATAAAGAGGTTTTTGGGATGGACAAGCTAAGCGACACCATGAGCTACTTTTCCAACCATTCAATTTCTCATAGTTGGGAAGACGCTCCTCAAACTTGGAATTACTATAAATGTAATAACTAATAATTAGGACTATTATGAGAAGTTTGATGATAGTTGAAATTATTATTGTGAATTTTCTTTACTTCCTAAGTAAATACTTTGTTTATGAAGTATATACATTTGTTTTAATTCCTTTTCGAATTGGGCCCTCAGATGATATGTCTGGGCCTTTCACACCTTGCTCGACCGGGGAAGCCCTATTAATTAATCTACTAATATGCCAATGTGAGTGATGGGCAAATAGACAAGACCTTGATCTGTCTCAGCCCAACAACATAAGATGAGACCAATAATTAGAGACATGTTCACATAGTACGTTGATGTATAATCGATTAGTGGGCCTCTTAGCCTAAGATTGCATGTATATTAGGAAACTCCATTTAAATTGGCTAACTTCTTTTAAGGCTCTTTTGATGGTCCATGAATCATGATGGCCCAAAAGTGCCCGACTTTACCCTGATACCTCAGTGGCTTAGACGCTTAGTCCTTACTCCTTAGGTAGTTGGCTTTTGGAACTTTTCATCCAAAGGCCATATATTATTGTCATCTTTATATTGTTAATGTTCTATGTATACTTAAAAGTACTACATAACTTTATGAAATAAATTACGAAGTACCGTTTAGAAAAAATGTAATTTTTTATCACAAAACTACAAATGTAGTTATATAGACTATTATTTGAGAATGAAGCGATAGCTTTCATGCTTCATCTTCCATGTAAAAATTGCTTGTCATTTTACTATGTTATTCTATAATAAGAATAGTTCTACGAAGAAGGTAAAAACTCTTTTGGTCATACACAGACAAAAATACACCAATCAGAAAAAACCAAAAAAAAAAAAAGAGAAAAAAAAACTAGCTAGAGAGAAATTAAATAACATTTGGTATTTTATTAATATACTACTCGATTTTTGTAGTTGGTCAAGATGTGAGGTTCGGGTTTGATTCTCACTAAGCAAGCTTATTCTTAGGTATCATCCAAGGTTGGGCCTCTTCATCTTATTTCAAGTATAAATAGAAGCACATGTCTCAAACAACTCCCAATAAGAATAAAAAATTAAACAAAGATAAAACCGCATATGTTATAGAATTGGTTGTGTTTGTTGATCTAGTTGTATACCTCAAGTAGTTTTGGTGGTTCGTTTGTTTCAGCTGTTTTTCTGCATTAATGGGCCGGGAAATATATTTCTTTAGAAGCTTTTTTTTGGTGCATATATGCATGTGTGTAAGCTTTGTTTAGCTTACCCGTTGCTTAACTTTCTCTCTTGCCTTCCCCAATAAATGCATGGGATTAAAATTATTTTTTAGTTGAGCTACCCTTTCTACTTGATTCTAACGAAGCATAATTAATCCACTTTAGACGGTAGACCTAGGGCCGTTTCGTACAATTTAGGGTCCTGTGCTAAATTAAATTATAAGGATTGAAAATTTTCTGCGAATAGGAAGAGACGGAATAGTCAATAATGGTTTTTTTTCTTGGAGAATAGAAAAACAAAGCAAAACACCAGATAGAAATTAACCTATTTGAATTTGCATCAAACATTACACTAGATAAATTAGAAATGAACACATGTAATTAGATTTGTTTATATATTTTAACTAGGTTTGAAGCCGTGCGTTGCACGGGTTGTTGTTTATTTTATTTTTTTTGCAAATTTTTTGTTCATATTATTGTTGATTTTGTGTTCTTTGTGAAATGAGATTTTTCAACATCATTGTATTTACATACTTCCTCCGTTCTTTTTCTATTACAACAATTACCGCTTTAGGTAGTTGGTAAAAAAAAGCAAATACGATTGACAATATTACCTTTACATTATGTTAATAAAACCATTATTAATTACCCAAATTGCCTTATAAGTGTGTTTACTTTATTAAGGATTTATTTATCCCAGACTCTAGTTAACTAAAGAGGTACCTCTATGCTAAACTACCCATTTTTAATTTCCTTAAAAACCATGCCCAAACCAATTGTTGAAGTAGGAAAAAAAACAAAGAAAGTATTTGTCATTATACTGTAATTCCTAGATTTATTATTGCGATATATAAATTTTATGATTTTTAATATTCAATTGAATATTGTAGCTAAGTCTATTATTAAATGGTATCCCAATGACAGGTATGACTAACAATAGCTAATACGGTTTTAACATGAATAATACCCGGATGATAATTTAATAAAATAGAGGGTAATAATTCAATAGATGCAGGACAGAAAGAATAGAGAAAAATATGAGTGTCAACCACAATTTCAACTTTTAATATAGCACATAAACACTAATGCGTATAGAATGGAAGATGGGAAAGCCAAAATGAAGATCAAAATGATAGTATCATGAAGAAAATTAATTAAATATAAAACTAAACTCTATTAATAATTAAAAATACAATTTAAGAGAAAAAAATACATCTTCATTAATCTGCAATCATGACCATATCAAGACTTATCAAACTTCCCCCTTTTTTTATGATTCGTGACCTCAAATAATCTAGAAACAGGAACCTTGATTTCGCAATTAGTTTTAGTACAAGTAAGTTAACAGAGAAAAGAATAAGATATGACATATAAATATATTAAAAAGAGAATATAAATGATTATGTATACAATAAATATTTTAGGAATAAAATAATCAGTTAATTGCATATATAATATATAGGAGTACCTCTGCAATGTCGTTGACAAACGTTTATTTGATTTTTCATATAATTCCATCATGGTATGCTATATGTTCAAGACTATAGATATATATTTTTTATTTTCTTATAACTCATTTTTAAAACTATGATTTTGAGAGACATAATTGCTATTGTCTTATATAATATGTTGCTTTTATAGTTATTTTTATATTTACTTAAAATAAAGAATAAATAATATGTTATTGTTCATCTAAACAAATATATTTTCATAAGTTGTAAAACTATATTGTATATGAAACTTATTTCAAAGCATATTTCGAGCACTCTCCGATGGTTATAAAAATTATAATATTGCGAATTATGTAGCAAAAGTTGTATTCAATTTACATAGTATAATAATTTAAGTTGTTTGTTTAAAATCAGACTATAATTTTCACTTATTCAAAACACCTTATATGTATTTTATATCTATGTTGAACACTATTTTATTTAAAAAAATTTAAAAATAAAAAAAATGACATGACATGCTTAATTGGAGATCTATATAATATTCTAAGATTGTTTTTTAAAATCAAACTCTAATTTTTTCATCATCCATAACTCTAATATATATGTAACTTTATCGCTGTAAAGATTTTAATTTTTGTTGTAACAACAAAGTTTCCTTAATAAATTTTGTTGCAATACTAAATCATTTTGGTTCGTTGAGTAAGGCTGAGGTTTTGAAAAATAATATGTTTGATCCTGTAAATCGGACCTATGATCAAATGTTATAATCACATATATATAGTTTACTATACTTATAGCTATTATTATATTTATCTAAAAGAAAGACTAAATAATGCCTTACAATTCATCTAATTAAATATATTTTTATGAGTTGTAAAACTGTAATGTAAATGGATCTTATTTTGAAGCAAATTACAAACACTCGCCAATGGTAAAAAAAAATATAATGTTTCGAATTAGGTAGCAAAAGTTATATTTAATTTACATAATATAATATTTTAGGTTATTTGTTCAAAACGAACCACTAATTTCTCCCTATCCAAAACTCCTTTTACGTATTTAACTGCATGAAAACTCTATTTTTTAAAAATATTTAAAATAAAAATTAATAACATGACAATCTTACGTGGAGCTCTCTATTTCATAAGTTGTAGAACTATATTGTAAATGGATCTTATTTCGAAGCATATTTCGGGCACTATCCAATGGTACAAAAATCATAATATTCCGGATTACGTAGCAAAAATTATACACAATTTACCTAATATGATAATTTAGGTTGTTGAGTCAAAGCCAAACTCTAATTTTTGCTTATCTTAAATTCTATATATGCATTTAAATCTATGTAGAACTCTATTCTTGCAAAAAATAAAAATATAAATTGATGACGTGGCAATCCAACGTGGCGCGCTATATGAGCTCGAAATCTTGAGGAGCTCTCTATGCTCCCGAAAAGTTCCTCCTTTATATATATATATATATATAGAGGTGGGATCTACTGAAAACAGCTTATTAGGTCAAAACCGAAAACGTCTAATCTCAACCGTTTAAAACCTCATTCTAATCTCACTGTTAGATTCTGTAATATATAACAACATCTCGGCACTAGCGTACAGCGTACTATCATCCTTTCTTTCTCTCTCCATAATACCAAAAACTCTCCTTCCAAATCCATGAACTTCGATCTGCAACTTTCGAATCAAGATTCAAACGTTAAATAATTTTTGAGTTTCGAATTTTGATTTTCGAATCCTTATTTTTCAATTGCTCGTGATTTGATTTGAGTGCTTCAAGTTTGTTCAAGATTGTTTCCGTGGATTGCGATTAAGTAGAATTTGAAGGTAATTGCTATATTTTCCTTGTTTCTTATGATCATATTGCTATATAAACAACTCAAACCAAACAAAGTTTTAGCCTTTCTCGTAATATATACTACAATTGACAAATCTTAGGTATCAATTATCTAGATTAATCATCTAATATTCTAATGCATGTATGAATAAAGAAAAAAAAAACTGAATTTGGGGGCGAAATAGTATAGGAATACATATTCACCGATTCCAGGTTGCTAATAATTACCGTCGTGCATACGACAAGGCGACAACAACTTACTTTTTGGAAAATTTTGGTTATGAACAATCTAGTTATGTAATGTACCTAATTTTTGGGAAATTTTACTTTTAGGTAACTTTCAGCTTAATATGGGTAACTAACAACAATTTATGTGTAACTAAGTGTAGACCCCATAATATGGTTAACTAGCTTTAGCCTTGATAAATATAAATTTGCTCAGTTTTGTGTTTTTGTAGAACAGATTATTTGTCTTATTGCCATTATTAGTAATGGATCATGGATGGGTAACATGGTTAGTTAGGTATATGTAGCCGTCTGCTAGTTCCATTTTTATGAAATTCTGCCGTTCAGGTTTCAACCTCTCGTGTTATATCTAATAAGTTTTAGTCAATCAAATATCGCATTATATGAAGTATGAACCCTTCATTGAACTAGCAAGTCGTGAGCTCATGTTCTTAAGGAGTACTAGTATACATGTGAGATGGCAAAATTATTTTGTGTCTGATGTGGTGGGGGCGTGGGGCATTAGTAAGATGGTGTATTTCCAACTTTGATAGTTAGACTAGCAAAGGGTATGTGGGTAATCATAGATAATATAATTGGATAAGTTGTTTTTATATGAAGATTGAAGAGGCTTAATCTACACTACCAAAGCCTCATAGTGCTACGCATTAGAGGCTTCTCCCACAATGGTTTTCTCGTCTCAAGATGGACAAGCAATTAAGAAAAACAACCGAGCACCACCGGGTTTGTTAAAAAGTTATGCTAGTAATATTAAGATAAGAAAATAGAGCTGGAAGATTGGATAAGTACGACACTATGAGAATCTGTCGGCAAAAATGGAGTAGGTGTCGGAAAATTATCACGATTGAAGTAAGACCTCATTTATATGCTTGTTGTTCCTTCGATTATACTTTGCTTATAAATTTGTCAGCACAATGGCTCATTTTGCATGTGTTTGGTTAGGTTGTGACCATTGCTGCGATGTATCATGCTTGCCAAGCATACGATATCAATGGGTATGAGACTAATACCATCTAGAAAATCATTTTGCTTGGGCCGTATGTCATGACAATAATTTGTAGTGGTTGTAGATGGATGAAAGGTTTCATATACCGATGATCTATTTATTTTGACAGCATGATGCCGGGTTATATTTGTTGCGTAGTCGGTAAACAAGAATTATAATGGTTCAATCATCCAAAGGGCAATAAGGAGATTATGCAGCAACACACTTCCGCCGATGATGACAATATCTTCTCCGAGGCTTCGAGGATCGATTCTTGAACATACTCGATTATGAAAGCTGAATGACTTGAAAAAGGACAAAATATATGTATTCGGGTGGGCCAGTTTTGCAAAAGGCTGGATGACTTGTATGCAAAGAATGCAAATTATTGGTCTTTGATTCAGATTTCTATATGGGCATCACAGATGACTAATTATCATTTAGTATTTTTCTAATGTATTCATAATTTCATGGATGCATATGATATTGTTTAGCAATGATTTTATAGTCTTTATTTTTATTTTGCCATTAATTGGCTGTAGGAGTGATGGCTTCACAACAGGTGTTCTTCAATGAAAACAAGTGTAAAGCTCATACCATCATATTGATAAAAAAACGCTTGTTTATAAAATGCGCATGTTTCAATCATTTAATTAAGAAGTAGTTGTTGTTCTCATTTCTTTAAAACATACAAGTTAATTTAGTTTTTTCATTTCATTACTATGTTACACATTTTAATCAAAAGTTTCCCATTATGTATCATTAGTTACCCTTATTAAGCTAAAAAGTTACCCAAAAACTTTAGTTACTCTTTCAAGGTAAATAGGTCTATGGCTCTCTCAAAATTTAGTATTAGAAAGTCTATTTCTAAATTATGAGATCGATCTTACAAAATAGTCTTACATTTGTCAAATGTTATGATATTTGTATAGAAGTTACTCCTAGCTTATGTTTTAGTTACCCTTCTCTAGCTAGAAGTTACAAATTGAGGTAATTATGTTTCGTCAAAATGTTGCAACTTTTTAGTCAAAAGTGAACTATTTAGTAGCATTGGCAACAAAATTTGAGATGAAAAGCTAATATTAAATTAGATCACACTATTAATGTCCACTAAATAGAGATCTATTCAAATAGTTACCCATTAATAATTATTAGTCACCCATATGGAGCTAAAAGTTACCCATATATTATAGACTAATAAGGATAACTAATTAGGTAATATGAGCAACTAATGATCATTCAAACTTAACTAGTAATTTAAATACAAATGTAAACTATTAAGTAAACAGGGGATAACTTATAAGCTCATAAAGATAAACTAAGGTCCACTAAATTTTCTTTAAATAGTTACCCATTAATAACTATTAGTCACCCATATGAAGCTAAAAGTTAACCATATATTATAGACCGATAATAAGGATAACTAATTAGATAATATGAGCAACTACTAGTTATTCAAACTTAACTAGTAATTTAAATACAAAGGTAAACTATTAAGAAAATGGGGGCCACTTATAAGCTTATAAAGGTAAACTACAAAGGAAAAGGGATGACTTAATTATAAGCTCATAAAGGTAAACTCTTTTCTTGATGATCCTCTTTACTTTTTTCACTTCCCTTCTCCAATAATCAAGCATCTCATTTCCTTGTTTGATGCCTTCTCTTAATTCACCTTCTCCTCGGCAGACTAGCAACAACCCTCTTCTTGGCTCTCACCTCAACAACCAAGTAAAGCGAAGTTCCAATAAAAAGTTATTTGATCTTCCCAAAGAAGAAACTTGCGATTTGATGACCATAAGAAACCAAATACATCAAATTGCTCGGAAAGTCCACATGACATACTCGCAAGCAATCCGCAAAGAGCACGTCCAAATTCGTTATCAATATTAAGAAATAAGTCGGTCCGAATAAAAGATGAAATATGAACAAATCATGTTGATGGAGTTGCTTACTTGAGCCGCATCACTTGTGGTTTCAAAAACAGTATATAAACAAACCAACCGCCCTACGAACCTCCTCTTCACATGCCAAACCGCCGTCATTGGTTCGATTGACAATCCTTTAAAAATGCACCATATTTTTATTAGAGAAGATACTTCCTAAGTTCCTAAAACTCTGGCCAAGTCCAACAGAAGAATGGAGTAACCCAACATTATGCATTTATTATTCTTATAATAAAAATGTTTATTTTGTTTCTATTTGCTAGTTAATCAAGTAGATTAAGCGATGAAGCCTTTCCTAGAAGTTAGTAGGACACCTAATTTAATTAATAAGGTTTATAGGATTCTCTTTTCTTTTTCTTAATTAAGTAATATTAGATATCTAGCCATTAAGTAACAAAACAACATGACGAAAACCGCAATGCCCTTTACTCTTTCCTTTATCTCATCCCGAATTAAGTACAAATAGGTAAACATATATCTTGTTAGATAACTTTGGTAGCTATTCAAGAAGGCTGGCTAGAGATTTATTAAAAACACTAGCCCCACTCAGTTCATAATAAAGAAGGCAATAGCATCAAATCATCAAATTCTCAATATACAAGAAGAAAACAGCGCCTCATATTGACTCGTGAAAGTGGAAACAACGTTATTCATCGGGAGTACGAAAATTCGAGTATACATTATATAATACCGGTGAGCTAGGAAAACCATTGCAGCAAATCAACAAAAAGCACAAATACATATATAGAAGTAAACTTAGATGTAATGTGGAATTCAAGCAACCAAATAGAAGCAAAAGTTGTAAACAAAAATTTGAAAAGCAAATGGTACATCATTAGATTCCCACCTCTATTACTCACTAGAAAACCAATGCACTATTAGTTGACATTTGAAAATACTAATGTCATAAAACTTATTAGTTTTATACTTGAGATACGCATCAAGTTTCTCAAAAGTTCTCCAAACATGATCAAATATTACAACAAGCTTAGTTTCAAGGGAGATGAGAAGAGCAATAATTGAGGGACACGTGGAAAACCGAGACCACAAAACTCCAATCTGTGAAAACCAAATTTAACAACATATAACAAAGAGATTTAACAACTTATGGTCAAATTCAGAAGCATCTATAAATGCCGCTTGTTAGAAAAATATTTAATGAAAAAGTTGAATAAAATTTGTAAATCTTACAAAAATTCATATAAAGCTACTCAATTAACTCTTTTAGAGCTAGAAAAACAGATTCGAAGAATCAAAACTAGAAAAAAATTACTGTAAATGACAATAAATCAAACCTAAAACATAGTTTGGAGATCAAATAAATAACATAATAGCGAAAAAAACCCAAAGATTCAGCTGAAATTAGACAATTGAAACACAAATTAAATATGAACACATACAATTTTTCAAACAACTAGAGAAAAATTGACCTAAAATTAGCAATTCGCAAGTTTAAGAATGAGTAATTGAACTTTGAAATTAATATTAACTAAAAAAAAGAAAAAACAATCCAAATCTTACCATTCGAATCGTAGAAGCAACGAATTGCGATTTGAAAGTGAGGAGTAGCTGCGAGTATTCGAACTTGCTAATTGCGATTAGAAAGAAAAGGCATGCATCGGCATCATTAGAAGCATACATGACTCAGTTAATTGCTCCTTCTTTCTTTGGTAATGCAACTGCAAAAAAAAAAAAAAAAAAAAAACGAACGTCACAAACAAGTTTAAGAGTTAACACCACAAAACAAAACAAAAAAAAGAAAAGCAGGGCTTTGAGAGTATAAAAACTTGCGGTAAGTAGACAAAGATATCATATGTGTAATGCAGCCATAATAAGCAGGGCTATTACTCAATGCTCTACCAATTGAGCTAATAGGTTTGTATGAAATTCGCCAAAGACATGTTACATAGAGAGGGTAGCATATAGCTTTGAAACAACAACTAATAACAGTACTTGGGAAACTAATAAAATGCATATTATACTACACCATAACATTATGGAAATCGTAAAAAACAAAATAAAACAAAAAACAAGAAAATGAAGAAAGAAAAACACTGCCACTAACATTAAATCTTCAGAATCATAATAGTCTTGTTTCCAGCAAATTTCCGAACCGTTTTCTCTTCATTCGCCTAAAAACAAATACAAAAATGTAACCTAATTACATAAATTAAGCCTAAAAATTCGAAACACAAGCACTTTCTCAAACTACTAGACCGAGAATGAGTATCAATTGAAATGAAAATAGCGAATTTAAGAAATTAAACCTAAAAATTCAAAACACAAGCAATTTCTCAAACTACTAGACTAGATTGAGCATCAATTGAGCTAATAGCGAATTTAAGAAATTAAACCTAAAATTGCGAAACACAAACAATTTTTCAAACAACTAAAGCAAATTTGAGAAAAAATTAAGTTGAAAATCGCAATTAGCAAGTTCAAAGAATGAATAATATGAACAAAGAAAAGAAAAACTTAATCAAAATCTTACAAAAATTTCGAATCATTAAAGGAGATAATCGCGTTTTAGAGAAGGTAGGAGAGAGAAAAATCACCGGTAAGATTGGTAGCTGCGCACGCCGGTGAGAGAATACTGCTGAGAAGCTAGGAGAGAGAAATTGCTTTTGAGAGAGGAGGGGTAAGAGAGAGAAAGTCATGTGCTTCTGCCTTCTAGTAGTTCCTGATGACCAAACGAGATCGAACGGTTGATAAAACCAAGTGAGATCGGACGGCTCAGATCTCATGTTTTCAGTTTTCAGCCTAATAGTGGTTTTCACGAGATCCAATTCCTATATATATATTGATTTGGGCAGACAAATACTAGAGTTGGGCCTTATATTTCGAGGGCACTGTGCAGTCGTTCACCCTGCACATGATTTTAACCACCCCTTGGTGGACCCATCAAAAGTCTATTAGCTTGAAACCAAACATTTTCCATACAGTATTTTGTCTGTTGTGAAACTAATAAAATCCATGAAAAACAACTACTCCCTCCGTAACACATTACTTGCAACATTTGCCAAAAATGGGTGTAACATATTACTTGCAACAATTTGAAACTTTCCATATATGGCAAAATTTAGCATGTAAAATGTCTCACCCATGTGATTTCTCTCTCCTACTTTTTCATAATTAATCTTCTTAACCCATATGATTTTTCTCTCCTACTTTTTCTTTCCTCAACCCATGTGATTTCTCTCTCCTACTTTTTCATAATTAATCTCCTTTACCCATACTTACCAAATTTTGCCTAGGAAATCCCCCTAGTCCAATTGTTGCAAGTAATGTGTTACGGAGGGAGTATATAAAAAATTGACCAAAAAATTATATGCACTTTGATCATCTTACACTCACGCAATATCTCTAACTTAATAAGTGTACACATAGGTGAAAATATAATATCCATCTTAATCTTGAGACTCAAACATCATTATCGCCAATTACCTAACCACTTTTATAGACTTGTTCCACGAGGAAGTTCATTTATTTACTGTGTTCTGTAAGTGATTACTATTTGGTTTACCTAAAAACAGTGGGGAAGTTTTGTAGAGTGAAAAATTGTTGTAGTGTTTGGTTGAAAAGAACATGGAAGATTGGAAGTAAAAGGAAGAGAATAAGTATATTTTTGTAAAATGGAGGAAATTACTAACCTAATCTCTTCTAAAAACAGAACACTTTATGCGAGAAAATCATATTGTCAACTAAACAAATTTTAACATTTCCAAGGAATTGCAATTTCAAGAAAAGTGCAACTTAGTTTACATAACCAAACTCATCATTGATCATTCAGAATTTGCATATCAGACAAGAAACATGTGATGTTCATCTAACATTTCCATTATTCTCAAAAAGATAACAAGAGAAGATTGGAAGTAAAATGAAGAGAAAAAGTATATTCAATTGTAAAATCTGTAATATTTCACACAGTCTTAGTCACATATGATTCACATCTCACAAATCCTACACCAAAGAATTGAACAAAAGCAAAAGAAAGTGACACTAAAGTCGGACAGTACCACCCACCTTTGACCTTACTTTGCTTCCCACATGAGCAAATCATTCTTCATAACCATGAATCCCAACCAATCATAAAATGACATACTTTCACATAAACTCGACCCGAGAACATCTCGACCACAATCCACCTAAGCTTCGGAGATGAAAAATATTGAACATCACCACAATCAACCTGTAGCAAAGGGAATGCGTCCCAGCCAATTATAAAATGGCGATACAGTTTTAACAGAATATCGAGATTAGAAAATATCAAGGATCTCGATAATCTGACGATTACAGAGGGGACAAGAACCTCGGTTAACCCAAAGCTCCCTAGAACACACCCTACAATACGTATGACCACATGGTATAAACGCTGCTCCTTTCTTCCTTCCCATGCACACGCAACACACACTATCATTCCCCAATCCCAACACTTCTTCCCCTTCTCCTCCTCCTCCTCTACTCTTCGATCTTTCTCTCTCCAAATCACAGCCGTCCGCTGTCTCTTCCAATAATCTCATCAAAGACACTCTAAACGGCGTCGTACCACCCTCGTCCACACCGTAACTTCCACTACTCTCTGCCGCACGGAATTGCCTCTCAGCTGCCAACGCATCAGCTAAATTCATCCCTTCAGCGCGCCCCACCTCATCCTCTTGCTGACGTAATCCCGTTTCTTCTTCCGGTAATACGACGGCGTTTTCGTCCTCAGGTTGAGAAGAAGAATTGTTATTGTCAAACCGCCACGTGGCAACGCCGCAACAACCGATGGAATTTAATCCTAGCCGTTCCCTGAGAATCTTCCAACGGCTAATATTATTATTGTTACTATTAATATTATTATTGTTTTCTCCTTCTTCTCGTCTCATCGTGCGATCTACACCGTCCATTTTCTCGATGGTGAGAAGATCAAGAAGGGTTCTTATCCTTCTTTGATCAGACGATTGTCGTGATGAGTGTAAAAGCAATGGACGGTCCTGATTTGCAGGACTACTAGTCACTGCTGTACTCATCTTCACTTGATTATACCCCACACAAGTCAAGTCGAGATAGTTTTAGAGAGAGAAAAAAATGAGGGAATTTGAAATTATAGTTGAAGGAGAAGGAGAAGAAGAACAAACAACTTTGCTTAAATTTGAGAAGGACGTGCTTACATGTATGACTCGTGAGAAGAAATTAATTTCTTAAAAAAAAAAAAAAAGGGTTACGTAAAATAAATATAAATTGGAGAGAGAAGATTATAATTTTTGATGGGAGAAGAATCATAGAATAGTGAAAATTAAGAAGTGGGTCCAAAAGTGGGGAGAGAAAGGGGGAAGGTCAAAAGAAGGAGATGGGAATTGGGTTTTTGCCAGCTTCGGATGATTTTTATTATTGAGATTGAGACATTGGAAAGAGAAAAAAGACAAATTAGAAAGAAGAAAAAAGAGGGATTAGAAAACTACAAAAATATGTGATAAAAGAAAAAGGGGGAATTGGGGGGTGATGGAAAGTTGGAAAAGGTGGAGGACAAATTGGTTGTAGGATGCTGAAAATTGGCGCCAGGAATTTTGTTTTGTTTGTTGGATCTTAAATGTGGATGTAAAATGTTTATAGTTGAAGGGTGATCTGTGTGAGTATGTGACTGTGTTGCACCAATTATAGATGAATGGTTGTTTGTATTTGGTGAGGGGTGAATTATTGGTAAATTCATTTGGGTTTTGTTAGATGTTAGGGATTGGAGGTTTAGAGTAGGTAAATTTTGATTTGGTTTTGATATATGTTTTCTTTATGGCTTAATGGCTAAGGTCATGTTTTTAGGTTGAATTAACCGAATTAAAAGTTTAAAGTGTGACTCACGAAAGAAACACTAGTAATCAAACGAACTAAACCGAACTAAAATTGTATCCAAAAGAATAGGGACTAATAATAAACATTAGTTACTTATTCCGTTCTAAGTACATGCAACATTTGCATAATAAGTAACCACTATTCATTTGTCAACCTTATACCATATTCTCTCACAAATGTATAATATAGTCAAGTGTGATCTTCTTGGATTATTTTTTTAATATCAATTTAATTTTTGCTTTTACATGATTAAAGATATTAAGGAACAAAGTAGTGTATGTATTTAAAAACGGAGGAAGTACAACACTTTTTTATTTCCATTTACTTGATTATTTATATTACCACAATCTCATGTTTGATGACATTGGAATGGTGGTAATATAGATGACTGTGTTGCACCAATTATTTTTGGGTTGGGTTCGGGTCAATACTGTCGGGTCACTTCCGGGTCGAGTAGATTAGGGTCGGGTTATCTTCGGGTTCACGTCATATTCAGGAATCAGATCCATTTTCAGGCCAGGTTTGGGTCGGGTTATTCTGAGTTTCGGTTCTGTTTCGAATGGTCACTTTCGGGTGAGAATGGGTCTTGGGTTGGGTATTTCGGGTCAAGTCAACAAGTACGAGGTTTATTTGCTTGCTATAGTCCCAGATATTGAATTACACTAAGTGAACATATTGTCAAGATATTTGTGTTGTAACATCCAAATTTGTTTATCTCTCTTCTCTCCCTTGAATTAAGTTAGAGATATCTTGAGGATGTAATGTATGTCTATAACCTAAATTATAGGTTTTTATATAGAGTTATGTTAATTCCAAATTAAAATTAACGAATTTTGAATCAAAACTATTAAAAGTTGTATTTGAGTAGACGATTTGTCTTATACAATGATTTGGTTTAAGTTTTTTCAGTTGATATAATGGTGGCTTTGGAATCTTACCCTTTAGTTTGGGGGTGATTTTTGTTTAAAGATAAGAAATAGGAGATTTTATATTAACTTAAGTTTAATTCTACAAACTTTAATCATATATTATCATAAAAAATATGATAAAAATAGAGTTATTTCCATCATATTTAGCATACAATGTTATTTATTTATTTTTGTAAATTTTTTATTAACATTGTTGATTTTTTTTTGTTGTTCATCAATCATGACCATATCATGATTTGTCAAACTTCCCCTTTTTTATGATCTGCAACCTCAAATAGTCTAGAAACTCGAACCTTGATTTCCCAATTAGGTTTAGTAGAATTAAGTTCATTGAGAAAAAAATAAGATTTGACATATAGATATATGAAAAAAAAACATAAATAATTATTTATACAACAAATATTCTAGGAATAAAATAATTAGTCAATTGCATAATACCTCTGCAATGTCGTTGACAAACTTTTATTTGATTCTTCATGTAATGTCATCATGGTATGCTCTAGGTTCTAAACTATATGTTTGTATTTTTTATCTTTATATAACTCAATTTTTAAAAGTATGATTTTGAAAGACATAATTGCTATTGTTACATATAATACGCTATTTTTGTAGTTATTTACATATTTTCAGCACTCTTCGATTATAAAAAAAATTATAATATTGCAAATTATGTAGCAAAAGTTATATTTAATTTACGTAGTTGAATAATTTAGGTTGTTTATTTAAAATCAGAGTGTAATATTCACCTATTAAAAACACCTTATATGTATTTATATCTATGTTAAACACTATTTTTTAAGAAAATTAAAAATTAAAAAGAATGACATGTCATGCTTAGGTAGAGCTCTCTATAATATTCTAAGGTTGTTTTTTAAAATCATACTCTAATTTATTCATCATCCAAAACTCTAATATAAATATCTGTAACTTTATCGCTATAGATTTAATTTTTGTTGTAACAACTAAGTTTCCTTAATAAATTTTGTTGCAATACTAAAGTGCTTTGGTTCAGTTGAGTAAGGCTGGTGTTTGGATCATCTACAATGTAGAGTTTGAGCAATATCAACCATTGAATAGAAAATCAATGGCTCATATATTATCTTTTCAAAACTCCCTCTTTTTGTTTTCATTAAAATCCACCCTCTTATTTATCCCCTTCCACCAATATGAGCCCTTGATTTTGAAATGTATGGTTCATATACAACTCTACCTTGTAGAATTTTATTAAAACTCTAGAGGATCCGGACTCGTAAGGCTGAGGTTTTGAAACATAATATGTTTAATCATGTAAATTGGACCTATGATAAAATGCTATAGTCACATATAGTTATAGCTATTATTATACTTAATTACAAAAAAAGACTAAATAATGTCTTACAATTCATCTAGTTAAATATATTTTCATAAGTTGTAAAACTATATTGTAAATGGAACTTATTTTCAAGCATATTTCAAGCACTCTCCAATGGTAAAAAAAAAATTATAACGTTTTGAATTAGGTAGCTAGGTAGCAAAAGTTATATTCATAATATAATAATTTAGTTTGTTTATTCAAAATAAAACTCTAATTTCTCATTATCCAAAACTCCTTTTATGTATTTAAATATATGTAGAAATCTATTTTTTAAAATATTTAAAATAAAAACTAATGACATGAAAATCCTACGTGGCGCTCTCATTTTATAATTTGTACAACTATATTGTAAATGGAGCATATTTCGGAGCATATTTCGAGCACTATCCAATGGAACAAAAATTATAATATTCTGAATTACGTAGCAAAAGTTATACACAATTTACATAATATAATAATTTAGGTTGTTCATTCAAAACCAAACTCTAATTTTAGGTTATCTAGAACTCCTTATATGTATTTAAATCAATGTAGAACTCTATATTTGTAAAAAACAAAAATAAAATTTGATGACATGGCAATACTACGTTGCACGTTATATGGTCTCGAAATCTTGAGGAGCTCCCTATGCTCCCGAAAAGTTCCTCCTTTATTTATATACTAGTATTGGGACCCGGGCAAATGCCCGGGCTTTTTCATAGAGAAGAGGTAGAGTTTTTAAATATTTACACCCCTATTTTTTGCCAATATTTTTGCCTGACATAGAACAACTAAAAGTTATAATATGATTTCGTCATTAGCTTTGACGTTGGTTTCTAATTTATATGTCATGATGAAACTCACTATATGATTCAGACATTCACTCTATCATGTAAAAACTACATATGTTTATATGTTAAAGCACATGTCACAATATACTACACAACCTACATCTTCTTGCATATTAAACATTAAAAATAAAACCTCCACTATATTGCATATTATTTCACTATATGTTTTCTATTGTAGCCTAAAAATCTACGTCTCCTTTAAAGACACTTGGGCTCATCAGAGCCGTACATGTGTCCTCACCTAATAAATAAAGAAAAAAGATTTAAACCTTGGGTTATATTCAGTTGGGGGAAAAAGGCTTTCTTTCCTGGCCCAAAAGATGGTCAGAGCCCAGCCCCTTGTAGGTGACTGCAAGTGAGTGGTTGATAACTGACAAGCTAAAGTCGTATCACCTTATCAAAAATAACCTAAGATCCACTAACAAGTAGTCAGGGAAGTCAGGATCGAATCCACAGGGAGAAAGTTATACTATTGTATCTGAATTCTAATATTATACTAACTAAATCAGATGAAAATGGTTGTTTTACTGAACTAAACAAATAACAGAACTAAATACGAAGGTAAGAATCAATTAATGAAGAACTAGGACTATGGATCACAATGCATACAATTCGGGAAATCAGAGACGAATAATAACCTCCCAATAAGTCAAGTTATCTAGGTCACATGTAATTTCTCTCGAACATTACCTCCCTCACAGATAGGGGTGTTCATAACCGGGTACCCGGCTTTTCGGGTACCCGGATATGCGGGCACCCGCATTTTCGGGTACTTGAAAATGCGGCCCATGACCCGACCCGCAAAAACCGGGTACCCGATAATCGGGTACCCGGTTTTCCCGGGTCGGGTCATAGGGTACCCGGCTCGTTTTTCTCCCTGTTTTATTTAAAAAAAAAAAAAGAAAGTTCAACTTGGTCACATGTCATATTCACATTCAACTCAGTTAAACAAGAAGCAAATTTTGTAAACTATAACAGTAAACACATAATCAAGAACTTGTAAACTCAGATTCAAACTTAGCTAACTTAAATCAAACAATACAATTGGAAATATAGAGATGATTAATTAGCAATTAGTTTAACAACTATAAGTAAACAGAAAACAAAATTACGAACCCTAAATTGAGAAATGAAGGAGAAAATGAATAAAGTATAAACCTAAACAGAGAAAATGAGTTCTTGAATAATCAACTACAAAAAAAAAACAAAGTTGAAAACCTCAAACAGAAAATTAAATACAACTCATTTCACAATTTGCAAACCCTAAATTGAAAATTGAAATTCGAAGGAGAAAAGACGAAGAGTTAACTTGTAGCCGAACGCCGGTGGTGCGGTGGTGGTGCGCGGTTGCGCGCAGAGGCGGTCGACAAGGTGGCGTGTTGGTGGTCGCCGGTCGGTGGAGTGCCAGTGAGGAAAGACTAGAGACTAGAGAGAGACCAGAGATTAAAGACGTTGTCACGTTAGAGATTTGGGTCTTTCAATTTTTCTTTTTTGTTGGAGTGTGAGTGGCTGAGTGCTGTGCTGAAGACTAGACATGTGTATTGTGGGGCAAAAGTTAGAAACTCAAAATGGCCAAAAGCAGCCAAGCAGTCGAAGGAAGCTGGTCCAAAATCCAAAATTAATCTATAGCCGGGTACCGGGTACCCGAGTGAATTTTATTTGCGGCCCATTACCCGACCCGGTTTTCCTTGTTTGTACCGGGTCGGGTACCCGACCCGATAAAAATTTAAAAAATCTGATTTTGACCCGGCTTTTTTGGAGCGGGTCAGCGGGTTTTCGGGTCGGGTAGTTCGGGTCGGGTTTTCCTGAACACCCCTACTCACAGATCACCTAGCCGCTCTCGCATGGTCAAGGATCACTATGCCTAATGATTGAAAGCCTATACGAAATCTCTCCTCTCGAAGCAGATTCAATATTGCGATAATAGAAATACAAATCAGGCCTAATTCATAAATCTAGCATGAACGATTCAATCACAGGAAACAATTGAAATAAAGGGTAATTATACTAATCTATCAATCCCTCATTGCATACATAGATCCCCACAATCCTAGAAATAAAACTACTCACTCATGCTTGAGAAAACAATAACAAAATCCATGTAACAATTCATACTTTGAACTATTAAAAATAACTAAGAAATTAATCTAATCAACAATAGAGAAAGCAATAAAGAAGATTACCAAACTGAATAACTATATTGAACTTGCGAATAATCCAAAGGTTTGATCTTGAAACCAAAATGAAAAGTAGTAAAACTAGGGTTCTTGAGAGAAACTATGAGAATTAATGGCTAAAACAAGATGAATAGTAATATTCTGATTTTGCTATTTATACTAATCCTAAAACAACTAGGAAAAGTCCTCTAAAAAAAATAGCCCGAAAATCATTAAATGCGCGTGTCGGATAAGTCGCTCGATCGGGCCAAGTATGCCCGATGAAATCGGGCTCAATGCAGCAACAGTGCTCAAAAAAATACATCGCCCGATGTAATCAGGCCGACACGCCCGATACAATCAGGCGGCCCTCCAGTTCTCAGCATCGAGTCCAAACCATCGCTCAAGCACGCCCGACGAAATCGGGCCGAACCGCCCGATCGGGCTTCGCAACGAACTAACAACAGGGCGAAAGCGCCCTATCGGGTCCGCAACAAAACTATTTATCTCCCTAGCGAGCGCCCGATCGGGCGTCTGCTGCCCGATACGATCGGGCTCAATCCATTACTTCCTTCTTGGCTTTAAACGCCAAGACTTCAATTCTTCCTTTGCTCAAGGGTCCCGGAAAGTATTCTCGGGACTTTGAAACTCCGCATAAAACTCCTCCAGTCCAGCGTAGTGGTCAAATAATAGTAGAAAATAGGGAGATAACTCCCTAAAACCTGCAATTTGACACAGAACAGAAAACCACAACTAGATGGAGAAAGTTAGCACAAAATGACTCATAAGAGCACCATTGACATCCTTTTTAGCTTATAAGTAGGGGGAAAAACTCTATATAAAACCATAACATCAAACTCCCCTAAGCTAAACCTTTGATTGTCCCCAAGCAAAGCACAACATGAATAAGAATAGGATTGTTTCACCCCTCAGATAGGAAATTTTAAACTCAAATATTTCCAACTCAAAATCGTTCAAGCAAGCAAAATTCAAGTTCAGTTGCTCAGATCACCTGACTACCAATCACTTAAGCAAACCATCAAATGCAGCTGCCCTACATATCATGCAAATCTTGAAAAGGTGCTCACCGAGGTGTCACTCCACTCAATTTTGTGGCAGGCATAATATGTGCCCGAACACTCACCAAGCCAACCATAATAGCATAGCCCTTCCCACTCACACTCTCATGTGTTTAGAAAGGTATAATATCGCTCATCCTAATCAGGTCGACTCAAATTACAAACTTAATCTTCAACTTTGGCATATTGACTCAGTATTATTCCCATAAACAATCAAACACGTGCTCAAAAGGTCTTTCTCAGGGTTGTAATGGGGCTCGGGTAAAGGTACGGAAATTATTTAAGGAATGTGGTGGAAAAGCCAAGAAAGGGGAGCAAAAAACACTAGTAGGACTAGGTGTGGTCGAACAACTCCCATGGCATCAACAACATGACCAAGATAATAACCAACTCTGAGATTTCACGAACCAACCAATAATTGTCTCTTTCATCATAATTTCCAACACTTTTGAAAGTTAATGAGTGAAGATCATAGAAATTTTTCAGCTTTTTCACTATCATTTTTCACTTTATTTTTCTATTTATTTCTTTTCTTTGTACCAACATAGCATTATTTTCCAACCACCCTACGGAATCAACCACACAATATAATATCAACTTAACAAATGCTCCCCCAAGCTAGGCTTGGAACAATAGTCATTGTAAAGGCTCAAGGCGTGTAATGTGGCTTAATAAAGATCCAAAAAGAAGTCACTAGGCTCAGCGGGGCGAGGGGGGAAAATGCTTCATTAAACAACTCTGAGGCTTAAAGATTAAACAAATGAACGCCTCTATCACAACACATGTCCAAAGTCACCAGAAATCAACAAGTACAATGCCAAAGCCAAGATAAGAATGCTACGAGGAACTAACACACAAGAATAGACCGGATATAGACATAAATCCGAGGGCTAGAATGAATCCTCACAATCTAACCAATTCAAGCATGCAGTTAAAGTAAGCGCTTTATCATCAAAATCCACTCAAGATCAAGGCAATCAGAGATCACATCACAACATCCCAATCACAAATGCCCAACTATCCAGTATAATGAGTTAAATCATTTTTTTCAGGACAAAGTTCGGGGCACAGGGAAGCAATCAATCTATTCATATTCAACTCGTATTTTTGTGTTTTTTTTTTTAATTTTTTCAAAGCAATTAAACGAACTTAACTAACCTAAAAAAACGAGTAAAGAGAGAGAAGTACTTACGTAAATCCTCCCCAAGCCGAACGTGGCAATGGCCTCATTGCAACAAGGGAAAGGAAAGGCATGGATATCAGTCATCCATGGAAATGTCATCACCATCATCATCCTCACCTCCGCCACCCCTACTACTGGACCCCGACTGGCTGTAACTCGGGTTCCAAGTGTACCAAGATGGGTGAGCATCTGTTTCAGCAATCCGATGCAGTCTGCAGTAATCATCGTACATGGGATACATAGCTAGATGTTGATCATTGGCCAATGTATCAACAATCCGGTGAAAGGTGCGCTGGGGTATCTCAGGGACGGGGGTGGGAAAGTCAATACCAGCAATGGGAAGGTGGTAATGGGGCTGCCCAGGTCGGATTTTTGCTAAGGGACTAGGCAGCTCAATAGAGCGCCTCCCGTTGATGCGCCATCGGTATTTATCCCAACCCTCTCTAACCAATGGAGACGATCTAGGAAAGCATAATCCATGAGGGTGGGTCCTATGGCTGGCTGGTAGCGAGAATCGTCAAAACCGGGGATTTTCCTAGCAAAAAGAGTCACCAACCCCCCACTTACAATGACACGAGAGGTCAAGGTACCGTCCGCTCGCCTCTTGGGATAAGTGGTAGCAATACGCTCCATCTGGAGCGCAACATGGTGAGGGATGTTGTATTGAAATTGGTGAGGCGTCCCTTTAAGCATGTAGCTTCCAATTAAGTACAGTTCATCCCCCCTGATTAATTGTCCTTCCACCCTCCCAAATAGTGTCTGAGACATAAATCGGACCCAAATTTTAAAGATGGGTTGGTGGATGTATTTGCCCTTGCAATGTTGTACGGTGAACTCATTTTCATCACCGGTGATGGCAAAGTAGGTGTCACGATGGTGGTAGTTAGGGGGGTGCCCAATCTCCCCACGACATTGGACTCGAAGAATTCGTGCAAATTCCGGTAGGGATAGGTGGAAGTCCTGATTTAGTAGTCTAAAGGATACATATGAGACGGGTCCAGTTCGGGGTTTGGTAACCTCAAGACTACTATAAAATTCATAGACAAGTACAGGATATGTATTAACATGCACGGAAAAGAATGATTCCATCCCTATTATTTTCATGAAATCCTTGAATTCAGATGCAATACCCAATTTACTCAAAAATTCAATATCAAGAAAGTGGGTAGGACTCACCTCGCGCCCTTTTAGGCGCTGAAACCTTTCACGCTGCTCTGGCGACGAAAAGATGACGTCCGAAAAAGTCTCGTCCCGGGGAGCCACTGGTGGTGGTGGTTGAGACCCGGTGCCGGATGCGCGACGCCTCCTCGAAGTCATGTTGCTTGGAAGAATGTAGCGGATTTCACACTCACTCTAATGGGGGATGATGGAAGGGAACTTTTCACTCACTTTAATGGTGGAAGGAAGGAGGAAGAGGATGGATGTGAAAGATGGAGTGAAAGAAAAATGAAGAGGATGGAGTGGGTAATTGGTAGGGGATGATGAGAGGAGTGATTTTGTGAAGATAGAAGTAGCTTAGATGGAGGTCTTTAATGGTGGAGGGAGAATTTGGGGAAGAAGGTGAGAATTGGGGGTTAGGGCTTGAAGGAGAGAGAGAGAAAGAGATTGTGAGATTAATGAGAAAAGAGAGTTGGAAACCCGATTTAAGGAAGCCGCGGTAGACAACCTGATTGCATCGGGCGAGTTTCTTCGTTAATGACGCCCAAATTCTTGTCCCGGGCCCGATCGGGAGATAGACTTCGTCGTTCCAGGAACTGACGGAATGCTGCCCGATCTGGCGCTTTTGTTTTTCGTTGACGGAAGACTGCCCGATCGGGTGCTTTTGTTTTTCGTTGACGGAAGACTGCCTGATCGGGCGAAATGGCCCGATCCAATCGGGCGCTTTTATTTCACTCTTGCGCTATTTTCTTCGCGGGCCTGATCGGGCGTGCTGCGCCCGGCTTTATCGGGCGGATGCCCAAACAGCCGTTGTCTCAGAATTTTGCGATCTTTTCAATGGGAAAACGGACCAAGCTATTATGCGAAAAATTCCTGCACACATATAGCCTCAAGATGATGATTAGTACCCTCTCACTCTCTTACCAAAACTACGAAACTAGAAAAACTAAAAACAAATAAGAAGAAAAGGAAAGGGAAAATCGGGTTGCCTCCCGAGTAGCGCTGGTTTATAAGGGTCCTGCACGACCATAATGCCGCATCCCTCAAACATAAGGGGAAGGGGGTTGGAGGTATAATTCCTCCACAGCTCCAACAAGAGCTCCTGTATAATACAGCTTTAAGCGTTGGCCATTAACTTTGAATTTTTCACCTGTTGCATTCATCACCTCAATAGAACCAAACTTGTTAACATTAGTGACGAAAAATGGACCGAACCACCTAGACTTCAACTTACCAGGAAAAAGTTTTAATCTAGAGTTGTACAATAAGACCTTGTCACCAATTGAGAACTCTCTACTCAAAATTTTCTTATCATGCCATCTCTTAGTGCGCTCTTTGTAGAGACGCGAACTATCATAAGCATTCAGCCGGAGTTCATCAAGTTCATTAATCTGCAAAAGGCGTTTTTCTCCTGCTAACTTAGCATCAAGGTTCAGCTCCTTAACAACCCAAAAAGCCTTGTACTCTAGCTCAACAGGTAAGTGACATGCTTTCCCTTAAACTAACCTGCAAGGGGTGGTGCCAATAAGGGTCTTAAAAGCAGTTCTGTAAGCCCATAAGGTGTCATCTAATTTGTCACTCCAATCCTCCCTAGATTTAGCTACCACCTTCTCTAAGTTAGTCTTTATCTCACGATTAGACACTTCTACCTGCCCACTTGTCTGAGGGTGATAAGCTAGGCCAGTCCTATGGTAGACACCATACTTCTTAAGCAGAGCCTCGAAAGTGCGTTTGTGAAAATGAGATCCACCATCACTTATGACAACCCTTGGTACCCCAAACCTTGGAAAGATAATCTTTTTAAACATTTTCATAACGACTTTGGAGTTGTTAGTTGGTGATGCAAGGGCTTCTACCCACTTAGACACATAATCAACAGCAACAAGTATGAAATTATTGCCCGATGAAGAGGGAAAGGGGCCCATAAAATCAATACCCCATACATCAAATAATTCAACTTCCAAAATGAGGGTTTGGGGCATCTCATGTCTACGGGAAATATTTCTTGTTCGTTGGCATGCATCACAGGACTTAACAAAGGTACTAGCATCATGAAATAAAGTAGGCCGGTAAAAAACCGATTGAAGTACCTTAGCAACGGTTTTGGAGGGCCCAAGCATGGCCTCCACATGGAAGAGAGTGGGAGTGCTTCGAATGTCATGCACCTCCCATTCTCGGAATACATCGCCTATAGATGGTGTCAGCGCAAAGCTTGTACAGTAGAGGGTCGTCCCAAAAATACTTTTTAGCTTCATGGAGGAATTTCTTCCTCTGCTAGTAACTCAGCTCTGGGGGAGTCTGTCCACTCACACAGAAGTTGGCGAAGTCGGCATACCATGGGGTGACAGAAGTGACTGCCAGGAGCTTATCATCAGGAAATGAGTCATCAATGGGTAGACCTTCTTCCATATCTTCATACTACAATCCGATAAGGTGATCGGCCACTACATTTTCTCGCTCCCTTTTTATCTCGATCTCTAAATCGAATTCTTAGAGCAGCAAAATCCACCGAATGAGTCTAGGCTTAGCCTCCTTTTTGGCTAGGAGGTACTTCAATGCAGCATGGTCGGTATAAACAAAGACCTTAGACCCCAGCAAATAAGTCCTGAACTTGTTCAGTGCATAGACCACAGCCAGAAGCTCTTTCTCAGTGGTGGCATAGTTAACTTGAGCTTCATCTAGTGTCTTACTAGCGTAGTATATCTCATGGAGGACGTTGTCCTTCCTCTGACCAAGCACAGCTCCCACAAAATAGTCGCTAGCATCACACATAATCTCGAATGGAAGGTTCCAATCTGGAGATCGAATGATAGGAGCAGTAATCAAAGCTTGCTTGATCCTGTTGAAAGATACAAGACAGTTATCAGTAAACAGGAACGGGGCATCCTTGAGGAGCAACTGAGTAAGTGGTTTAGCAATTTTAGAGAAACCTTTGATTAAGCGGCGATAAAACCCCGCATGACCAAGAAAGCCTCGCACCCCTTTTACATTCACATGAGGGGGTAATTGCTTAATCACTTGAATTTTTGCTTTATCCACCTGGATGCCACGTTTAGAGATAATATGACCAAGTACCACTCCTTCAGTAACCATGAAGTGGCACTTCTCCCAGTTCAGTACAAGATTGACATCTTCACACCATTTCAAAACTTTAGCCAGATTTATCAAACATGCATCAAAATCAATTCCATACACGCTAAAGTCATCCATAAACACTTCCACAATGGACTCAATGAACTCAGAAAAGATGGCCATCATACAACGTTGGAAGTGGCGGGGGCATTGCATAATCCAAATGGCATCCTTCGATAGGCAAAGGTACCATAAGGGCAGGTAAAGGTGCTCTTCTCCTGGTCATCTGGGTGGATAGGGATTTGGAAGAAACCTGAATACCCATCTAGATAACAAAAATAAGAGTGACAAGCTAGCCTTTCCAACATTTGGTCAATGAAGGGGAGGGGAAAGTGATCTTTCTTGGTGGCAACATTTAATTTCCTATAGTCAATGCACATACGCCAACCGATTACTACTCTTGTAGCAATTAATTCATTTTTTTCATTTTTGACAACATTAGTACCTCCCTTTTTAGGAACCACTTGAACCGGACTCACCCACTTAAAGTCGGCAATGGGGTAGATGATTCCGGCATCAAGCAATTTCATAACCTCTTTCTTAACCACTTCCCGCATATTGGGGTTCAAACGACGTTGGCCTTGTATACTAGGACGATGATCATCCTCTAAGTGAATTCTATGCATGTAGAAGTCGGGGCTTATGCCTTTCAAATCATCAATATTATATCCAATGGCTTGTTTATGTTTTCTCAAAACAGACAAAAGTTGAGACATTTGACCATCATTCAGTGAAGCACTAACAATCACAGGATAATTTTCGATTCATCCGAGAAAAGCATAGCGCAGCGAGGGGGAAGGGGTTTCGGTTCAGGTTTCTTTACCTCTACCGGTTGAGTATCATATACTAACCATTCCTTGTCATGAGTGGTAATACCGTCAAGCTCTTCACATGTAAGAACCGCTTCCCGAATCATCCACTGCAAAGACTCAAGAGATTACCATCACCTGTAGAAGATGCAAAACAAAGCAAAGCCTCCGGAGGATCCCGAAGGGATTGAGGTATGTCATCGTTAACTAGCACATCAATGACATCAATTCTATAACAAGGCTTCCTCTAGCATGGGACTTTTTAAGGCATTGGTCAAACTAAAGGTCACCTTGTCATCTCCCACAATCAAAGTTAATTTTCCATTCTTAACATCTATGACAGCTCAAGCGAGTATGAAGGAATGGTCTCCCTAAAATAATTGGGATCCGAGTATCCTCTTCCATGTCAAGCACAACAAAATCCACAGGGAATAAAAAATTTACCTACTATCACGGGGGACGTTCTCTAGGATACCTAGGGGGTAATTGACGGAACGGTCAGCCATTTGAAGAGTAATATTGGTACATTTTAAATCTCCCATGTCAAACTTTTTGCAAACAAGTAAGTGGTATGACACTAACACTAGCACCCAAATCACATAAAGCCTTATCGATAAAAATGGTGCCAATGTTACAAGGGATAGAGAAACTCCCCGGGTCTTTCAATTTAGGTGGGGATTGGTTTTGCAAAAGAGCACTACATTCTTCAGTGAAAGCTACAGTCTCAATTTCATTAAAGGCTCTTTTCCTAGTCAGAATTTTCTTCAAAAATTTAGCATATGCAGGAACTTGAGTAATAAGTTCAAGTAAAAGGGACAGATTACAGCGCATTCTTCACTATCTCCAAAAACCTACCGAGCCGATGATCAAGCTTAGTCTTCAATAGTTTATTGGGGAACGGTACCTTGATCACAGGAGTGGTAGATGGATCTTTTCAGCTACTGTCCGCTTCTCGCATTGCTGGCCTCCTTAGGAGCTGTGGAATTTTCAAAGGACAGCTTCATTCTTCTCGGACCCAACCGGATCATCTTTAGGCATCTCCGGACCATCATATCGCGTTCCACTCCTAAGAGTGATGGCATTGGCAGTATCTCTTGGTTGCATGGGTTGTGAAGGTAATGACCCAGGTGGCCTACTAGCAGAAGAACTAGCCAACTGAGCTAGTTGAGTCTCCAACATCTTGTTATGCGTACCCAAATTTTCCAACTGAGCTTTTGTGTCGGCTTGAAAGGCATTAAAACCTTTCTGCATCCGAAACATCATATTCTTCAACTCTGTCATGGCCGGGTCGAGAGGAGGAGCGGTGGTTGTGGAGCCGCATTTCTCTCGGGAAACCAGGGGAGCTTGTTGTTGAGGTTGATATTGTTGAACCCGATTTTGTGGGACATATGGTTGTTGAGGTTGAGGATTCAACACATTATTGCTCCGATATGAGAGGTTGGGGTGATTTCTTAACCCGGGGTTGTAAGTGTTAGAATATGGATTGAACTGGCCCCTAGGTTGTGACTGAAAAGCATTAACCGCCTCACAATTACCCCCGACATTACAAGATAGGAGCGCAGGACACTCTTGAGAGTTGTGCCCAGGTATCCCAGAAGCATCACAAATGGGAGCAGTATAATTAGAAGCACTAGCCATCGCATTAACACTCATATGGGAGGAGTCATTACCTAGCTTCAAAGAATCAATCTTCCGGGTTAGAGCAACTAGTTGCCCCGGACAAGTAAAGAAATGGCCTCAACATCATGTTTCCCTCCCTTTTTCATGTAGGAACGAATGGTAGATGCTTGATTAGAAGCGAGTTTCTCTAGAAGTTCATACCCCTCATCAATGGCCTTATCCATGAAGAACCCACCTGGAGGCTCCATCAATTACCCTCCTTGTATCTGCATCAACTCTAGTGTAGAAAATCTGACACAAATACCACTGGTCTAAACCATGATGAGGACAAAGGCGTTGCAGATCCTTGAACCTCTCCCAAGCTTCATATAATGACTCTCCAGGATCTTGGGTGAAAGTTACTATGGCATGACACATATCTCTGATCTTTTGGTAAGGATACCACTTGATGAGGAAGATTTTGGATAGCTCGCCGGTGGTGATGGTGGAAGGCAGCTTATTATACCAAAATAGAGCTTTGTCGCGCGAGAGAGAAACAAAATAGGATGAGTTTCATCTCATCGGCGGTAACACCAGCTTGTTTCGAGTAGCACAACATTGTAAAAACCGGCGCACGTGCCGATTTGGGTCTTCAGATGGTAACCCAGCAAACTGATTATTCTGAACCATATTCAGAACATGAGACGTGATTTCAAAATTTGTTGCAGCAATGGTAGGCATGCGGACCCCAGCGGGTACATTATCAGGAGAAGGTTGTGCATAATCTCTGAAGGTTGGTTTAGCTTTGTCACCCATTATAGCAGTAATAGGTGAGATGGAAAAGTCTTGTTGTGGTGAAGATGGTGGAGCAGGTGTCTTTTGGGATGGTGTCCCTGCAGACAGCTTCGCTTGCGTAGTTTTCTTTCTGAGTCTACGAGCGGTCTTTTCAATCTCCGGATCAAATGGAATGAGATTTGGGGATTTCAATTTCTCCGCTTCATACACCAAAAACACTAAAACAAACGTGAGATGCTCCAAAGAACAGGTGTTCTTCAGAGTAGAGGTTAGTATAATACTATAATTCACATAAAATAAAAATAAACCGTCTCTCCGGCAACGGCGCCAAAATTTGACAGGCTAAAGTTGTATCACCTTATCAAAAATAACCTAAGGTCCACTAACAAGTAGTCAGGGAATTCAGGATCGAATCCACAGGGAGAAAGTTATACTATTGTATCTGAATTCTAATATTATACTAACTAAATCAGATGAAAATGGTTGTTTTACTGAACTAAACAAATAACAGAACTAAATACGAAGGTAAGAATCAATTAATGAAGAACTAGGACAATGGATCACCATGCATACAATTCGGGAAATCGAGACGAATAATAACCTCCCGATAAGTCAATTTATCTAGGGCACATGTAATTTCTCTCGAACATTACCTCCCTCAAAGATCACCTAGCCGCTCTCGCATGGTCAAGGATCACTATGCTAATGATTGAAAGCCTATACGAAATCTCTCCTCTCGAAGCAGATTCAATATTGCGATAATAGAAATACAAATCAGGCCTAATTAATAAATCTAGCATGAACGATTCAATCACAGGAAACAATTGAAATAAAGGGTAATAATACTAATCTATCAATCCCTCATTGCATACATAGATCCCCACAATCCTAGAAATAAAACTAATCACTCATGCTTGTGAAAACAATAACAAAATCCATGTAACAATTCATACTTTGAACTATTAAAAATAACTAAGAAATTAATCTAATCAATAATAGAGAAAGTAATAAAGAAGATTACCAAACTGAAGAACTATATTGAACTTGCGAATAATCCAAAGGTTTGATCTTGAATCCAAAATGAAAAGTAGTAAAACTAGGGTTCTTGAGAGAAACTATGAGAATTAATGGCTAAAACAAGATGAATAGTAATATTCTCGATTTTGCTATTTATACTAATCCTAAAACAAATAGGAAAAGTCCTCTAAAAAAAATAGCCCGAAAATCATTAAATGCGCGTGTCGATAAGTCGCCCGATCGGGCCAAGTATGCCCGATGAAATCGGGCTCAATCTGACGAAGCTAGCCAAAAAAATACATCTCCCGATACAATCGGGCGGCCCATCAGTTCTCAACATCGAGTCCAAACCATCGCTCAAGCACGCCCGACGAAATCACGCCGAACCGCCCGATCGGGCTTCGCAACGAACTAACGACAGAGCGAAAGCGCCCAATCGGGCCCGCAACAAAAACCGATTATCTCCCATCGAGCGCCCGATCGGGCGTCTCGCCGCCCGATACGATCGGGCTCGAGTCCATTACTTCCTTCTTGGCTTTAAACGCCAAGACTTCAATTCTTCCTTTGCTCAAGGGTCCCGGAAAGTATCCTCGGGACTTTGAAACGCCGCATAAAACTCCTCCACTCCAGCGTAGTGGTCAAATAATAGTAGAAAATAGGGAGATAAGTCCCTAAAACCTGCAACTTGACACAGAACAGAAAACCACAACTAGATGGAGAAGGTTAGCACAAAATGACTCATAAGAGCACCATTAACATCCTTTTTAGCTTATAAGTAGGGGGAAAACTCATATAAAACCATAACATCAATAACCTCTTACTTATCATGGCCTCACACGTGTCGGATCCGATTGCTTAGCCAATCGAGGCCACTATTCTAGGGTAATTTTTAAGGTTAGATGTCATCTTGCAATCACTATAAATACCCCTAAAATCAGGAGAAAGATCATTCAATGCAAACAGTGCAAAGTTACTCGGTAAAAATACTCTATCACTTTCTCTCTCTAGATCTACTTTTTTCTTTACAACTCCTGATATCTGACTTAAGCTTCGGAGGGGGAACCACCACCCAAACCTCTAGGGTGGGTCCCTTTTTTGCAGGTTCGGGAACGAAGCTCAGGCTTGAGCTAAGTTGATTCAAACATTGTTGCACAAGTCTCCAAGTGAAGAACATCTAAAGGATACTAGTTTACTTGCTAGACAAGAAAGCTCAGCCTATAGCTTACTTGTTGGACAAGCAGAGGACTAAACATTTGGCGCCGTTTGTGGGGAGACGCAACGATGACTGATTGTCAATCGTCCAACGTTGCGAGAAATCGAAGTTTTCGGATCAATGTCGAAGACACGGTAGATCATGAGAGACCAGCCTCGCGGAAGGGACGGACCTCCGATTATCGTCAATGTCCCCGGACTAAGCCAAGCAACTCGGTCATTCAGGAGAATCTTGAACGTCCGGTGACTGCTGCCCACCTCGAGAACGTCTTGAATTACTTTCAGACTAAGATGGCAGCAGTCGTCCAGGAACAGATTAAGAGCAACATGCTGTTTTTCCATCATAACCCGGAGCCAGCCGTTAACAATCCAGCTTCTCTTAGGGGACGTTCCCAAGAAAACCGTCCAGGTCCTAGTCTACCTGTTCGCCAGGAACTCTCTAGGAAGACGGCGAGAGGAAAGCAGCCGAGGACAAGTGATCGGCGAAGGAAGATGGACTTTGGAACTTGGTGGTGAGGACCCAGGATCATGTTCGTCCAAACGGGCACCGAATGGAAACAGATGCCAGGGAATATCTAGAGGCAAAGAAAGCTGCTGCATTACAACGATCGGCCGACAGGGTCTACACCATACTCAGAGACCCTCCTTTGAGGTTGTCGTCCGGAGCGGAAGGACGAAGTTTAAGCCTCTCTGCTGTTCGTCCCCGACAAGAAAAGACGGTGGTTCCGCCCATGGTTTATAGGCGTCCAAAGCACCTCGCAAACACTTCTTCTTATCCTGTGTTAAAGGAATATCGTAAGGAGTACATACCCATTGAGGAATAGGCCGGGAGCCATCCGGATTAACGGCCCACTTCATTCTCGGCCAGGATCATGGAGGCGCCCCCTTCCCAAAGGTTAACCTCCCTACCATAGAACCTTTTGATGGAACAACAGATCCGCACGATCACCTATCCGCTACAAACATCGGATGTACGTCCAAGGAGTAGATGATGCTACCTGGTGTATGAACTTCCCAAAGAACTACGAAGGGAGTAGCTCGAAGTGGTTTAACAATCTTTCCACCCATCCAGCCAACAATTTTATCGAACTCGCTTTCTTATTTGCTAGTCACTTTGTTGCCAATAAGCAAGAGCAAAAAACAAGCATGCACTTGGGAAAGGTCGTCCAAGGACCTAAAGAAGCTCTAAGAAGTTTTGTTAAGAGATTCAATCTAGAAGCCCTTCGGATTCAAGATCTTAATGTCGGAGTGGCCTTTGACGCCTTTATCGGGGGACTAAGGCCAGGAAGTTGTAAGTTTGATCTAGTTAAGAAGAAAATCACCACTCTTCCGAGGCTTTAAGGGAAGCCGAAGCGTTTATACACGCCACCGAAGTGTGCCGAGGCAAAGCATCCCGAGTCCAAGAAGCTCGAAGAGGTTGCTCACCCAAAGAAGAGAAACCCCAAGAAGGCCGAGACTTGGGCCATAACCTCCACCACTACTTCGTCCCGTAAGAAGCATGAGGAAAGAGTCCGAGCCTTCTTCATCCAATCCCATCGAATTCAAAGAGGACCAATACTCCATTCTCATGGAGATAAAGGACCAATATGAGATTGAAGGCACTAGCCGAGATGAAGACTCCTTACGTAAATAGGGATAAGAGCAAGTTTTGTCACTTTCACAAGGATTGCGGTCACGAGACTAATGAATGTAAGCACCTTAAGAGGGCTTTTGGAGGATCTAGCTCGAAAAGGAAAGATGAACTCCTATTTGCCTCAAGGGGAAGGAAGTTTCACAGGAAGGATGATCGGCGGACTAAGAAGAAGGTGAGTGAAAGCACGGACGAGGATGTTGTTCTCGTAATTTCGGGAGGATTTGTTCGCTGGAGGACCAACCAATAGAGGGCACAAAAACTACCTCGGGGAGCTTAGCCAAGTCTTACTAGCTGATAAGACAAAGGCCGAGCCCTTCCCAAAAGTGGTGGTTAGTGAACAAGATCGGGGCAAGCCGAGGACCCCCATGATGATCCTTTGGTTGTAGAGATGAAGATAGCAAACTTGAGAGTAAGAAGAATTCGATTGACACCTAAGCTCGACGGACATCATTAGTGCTACTTGCTTGTCAGTATTGAAGTTTGATGAAAAGAACTTGGTTCCCGTCCACCATCCCATCATCATAGGGTTTGGGGAGGAATCATCCATCCTATGGGAACCGTTACTTTGCCCGTCCGGAGTGGGAGAGAAGGATGCCTCAAGGACTCGTTTATCAAGTTCTTAGTGGTTCGGGATTTGACAGCCTACAATTTCATACTTGGACGGCCAACTCTGAATCATGTTAAAGCTGTAATAGTAACTCACTTGATGCTTATGAAGTATGAGTGTGATGATGGCAAAATTGGCTCCTTGTATGGAGACCAGCGACGGCTAGGGAATGTTACCTAACTACCCTCGAAGCCGTCATCATGGAAAAGCATGCAATGAAGACCAGGACGAAGATCGGTGGCGGACGGAAAACGTGCGAAATTGGGAAAGATAAGACGAGGGTTGCTTGCGAAAGGAAAACGTCTAAAATTGTAAAGGACCAAGTGGCCTCGTTGAAGATGGCAATTGAGAGTCCTTAAACGCCCGCCGCTCCTCAAGGAAAACGTCCGAACTTCTCTTCAACAAAAAAATGAAGTATGAACTCGTCATGGAAAGAGTCCCCCCATCGAGGAGGTAATGGTCATCATGGGACCGGCACTAGAGCGTCCAAAGCCTGTGGAAGTCCCGAAGATGTCGGTTTGGATGAGGCTCGTCCGAAAAGAACTTTGAAGATTGGGTCCACGTGTTTGCTTATTGTGTTGAGGAAATGCC
>CANSNZ010000620.1:905000-977224 GCA_947646795.1 Beta lomatogona | reverse complement strand
TTTTTAGTATTATTTTTATTGGTCTTTATTTTACATTCTCTTGCTATATGACCTATCTGTCCACAATTGTAGCATTTACATCTTTTAGGGTTTTTGCATATTTATAAATTTTCCTTTTTATAAAATAATTTTTATTGGATTTTTTCGTATTTTTATATTTTCCATATGGTTTAAATCTTTTGTATCTTCTTCGCATTAATTTAGGTCTTTTCGCTTTATATTTTTTATTCGATTTGTAACAACCAAATTTTGGTATTTCATATTTTTTACAACAGATTATTAAGTTTAGCTTGTTTTCTAAATTCTTTTTGGTTATTAACTTCCATACAATAGTTTTTATACCATACTTGTAAATAAGCTATTTGTTCTCCTAAAGTTCTCGTTTTTAGGTTCCCGTGTAAAAAGCTTGTTGTACCATAGTATTTATAGGTGCTGGTAATTTTTCAAAAATATAATTTTCGAAAGACTGCTAATTGTTCAGGGGTTTCAGTTCCTAATTCGTAATAATTCATTTGGAATGCGCAATTATATCTATTTAAATCTTCCGGACACAAAGAACATATTTGCATATTATATAATTGGGACTTACAATACTCCTTTTTGGCTATAAGGTATTTTAAGTCCGCATTTGGATTACTAAATTCTCTTCGAATTATTCTCTCATATTTTTTCAACATTTGGATTGGATCTCGTCATCTCGGTTCCTTCTATCTTGGTACTCCTTAGTTATCGTTAATTCTAATATGCCTATATTATTTAAAAAGTTTTTAGCTATTCCCGTTATTGTGGCTTCAATATAATTTCTTTGCCGCACTAACGTGTATTTTTGCTTCGATTAATTTTGCGGTTATTCTGGCTATCCAATTTTGTATGTCTATTTCAGTATTTATAGAACAATCTAGATTTAAAGTTTCTCCCGATTGATTATCTCTTGGTATATAATCGTTTTCTATTTTCTTCGATATTTCCATATATAGTCGTTATTTTTATACTTGTAATCATAATATTTTTTCTTTTTAAAAGTAGGTTTATAACTCCTATCGGTTTCCATATGATCATAATTGCCGTCGTTGTAGACTTTTGTGAGTACATTGATTTCTTCATCTTTATCCGAGTTAAAATCGCTTCTAAATAATTGGAATATCTAAATTCTTGATGGATTGTTCGTAACAAGTTTCATTGTTGTCTTGTAATTCATTTAGATTATTTACTTCAAGTCGTTCAACTTCCATAGTTAAGGCTTCTATAACAGTATTATTTAGGGTCTCGTTATCCGATTCATGGATTTCGATATTTCATTATTATCTTTGATATTACTTATAAGTTGTTCTTCGATTTTATCAAATTTATTATTATATTCTATTTTAAGATTTTGTATTTCTTTATGAAAATTATTTTCTACTCTATATACTTTATCTAATATTTGTTTAGTATTAAGATGTATTATTTTAATAGATTCTTCCATTTTTCTCATTCGTTCATCGTATTTTCTTTCTAGTTTCTCTAATTTTTTATAAATATCGTTGATTGTTTTGTTATCCTGATAGTTACATTCTATGTTTGTCAGTTGTACTAAATTATTTTCTAGCGCTAATCTTCTTTCCCTATCAAATTCATTTTCTAATATCATTTGTTTTCGATCTTTAATTAAATAAAATGTGCCTTCACTAATTTCGCAAATTGTCTATTTTGATTAGTCTTGTGTATTTTAAATGGACCGTCTGGATATCTAATAATTTCTTCTTCAATGGTTTTTTCGTTTTTATTCATTATTCGTCTTGTTTTTCTTGTTTAAATACTCGTTCGTATTCTACTTCGATTTTCTTTCTTAAAAGTAATTCAGGAAATAACTCGGGAATATTCTTTAGTGATTTTCTTCTCTAATATTTCGTAACCTTGTTCTTCTAATTCTATTGGTAACTTAGTATTACTTGACTCTGGTTTGTCTGTTCTATTTTTACTTTCTTTAAGTAATTTTATAATAGATAAAATATTTGTATTAATTATTTTTAAATTAGTACCTAAGTGTCCGTCTGTTTCTAATTCACTCATAAGCATAAAGCTGGTTTTCTATTTAGTTTATAATTTTTATAATCTTTTATGATTTTCTTTACCACTTGTTCTTGTTCCTTAATTTGTATTTCTAGTAATTCTAATTGATCATCAAAAGGTTTTAACTCTTTTTCATAGTCATAATTATCATTTAATGTTGCTCGTTCTAATATTTGTAGTTTATTAATGATAGCTATTTGCTTTTGATTACTTAATTCTAAACTTTTAATATCCGCTTGCATAAGTGATGTAAAGTATTGCCAATTAGCTTTTGTCAGTGCTCTATTTACTTGTGATTTAGTACTCATACGTATAATGAATTTTGTAAATCTTTAAGTTCTTGTTTAGCAATTAACTTTTGATTCTTCTTATCTTATAGACTAGTTAGATATTTTCTTAAGGCATCTCTTAGTTCAGTATCCTTTCTTCTGTTGGCTTCATATAAATAATTTTCAAATTCATCTATTAAATCTTGTTGAATCCTTAGTTGGAAATTTAGAATATTTTGTCGTATTTCAATATCTTCTAGAACGTTTCGATTTGTGATTTAGTCATACGTATAAAGACTTTTGTAAATCTCTAAGTTCTTGTTTAGCTATTAAGTTTCTATTTTTCTTGTCTTGTAACTTAATTAAATATTTTCTCAAGGCATCTCTTATTTCATTATCTTTTCTTCCGTAAGCTTCATATAAGTATTCTTCAAAATCATCTATTTTATCTTGTATAATTCTATTTTGAACATTTAATATGTTATCTCTCGTTTTTATATGATCTTTAACGTTGTTAATTTGTGTTTTAATAGTCATATTGAATTTATTAATTGTTCAAGTTCTATTAATGATTGGCTAAGTTCTATTTGTTTTAAGAAATCTAATAATTTTTTAATTTCTAGGTGTATTTGTACAATTTTATTTATCTTGTTGTGTTCTTCCCGTAGTTCATTAACTACAATATTACCTAAGTTAAGGTCTTCTATTCTAGCTGAGTGAATAAGAGAAATTCGTAGTTGTTCTTTTAAGTTATCAATTTTAATTTGTAAAGCATAATTTATCCATTCAACACGTAATCTAACCTTCGTTATTTGAGAATTCATAAATAGGTAAGTAAGCAAATAAACAAATATTTAGGTAACTAAACTTTATGAACTTCTTTTAAGACTCAATCCCTTTTGCTTATAATAAACCTTAATCGGTTAATAACAATTCTATCAACTTTCATATAAGTACGCTAATCCGTTTTGACAACCCTTAAGCACTTAAGCATAATTAAATAAATTCATGTTTTTCAACCTCACCACATAGGTTTTATGCATCATACCCTACAACGCCTTCTCATTTTTAACGGCTAAACGGGCACCTGCTACCAATTGTCTCTTGGTTTCTAAACATGATTTTACTTAATCGGGAAAACATATTTAAGATAGCATACATCCTATATGAAATTATAGAATCGTCTTAACAGATCTCAGTATTATTATAAACTAGGGGATTGAATTTAAATTTAGTTCATAAGAAAAGGGGTTACCTTATCTGCTTCCATATTTACTTGTGGAATATCTTCTATGTGTATAGCTCCGGTGAATAGTAACTAGTAAGCTTATGAATAGTAAGCTCCGATACCAAGTAATGGGTGAAGCGTGTGTTTGAGTAGGATAGAGAAGGAAATTTGAGAGAAGAAATGTGGAAGTGTAGTTAGGCAAGTGCCTTCTGATGATTTTGCTTCATCAGTAAGCTCTTATTTATAACCAAAGGATTACAACGGTTCGTACAAAAATTACATACTGTTTAAAACACTATTTGCTACAGTGAAAAGTGCTACAGTAAAAGTACTGTTCACTATTCACTATTCACATATTTTTTGCGTTAGCCGCCTATCTTTTGTCATGTAGTAACTATTACAAAGTTTATCTGTTACATGATAAAATATCTCTATTCTACAGTGCTTAACTAGGTAGACAGATGTTTTATTCTTGTACGCTGTGTTCTATCTCTGTAGTTGATACCGCAGTGTTAGATGATTCAGCCTTATCTTCATAACTGTCCATATCTTCGATTATTGGTACAGTCATCTGCTTAACTCCACACATCTTACATGAGTGGTTATTATTTTGTTGCATCCAACTGCAATATCTCTTTAAAGTATCTTCTGTTAGAAAATTTCTTGGTAAATACCGTGTAACTGGCGCTTGATCTGGGTGGAGCAGGCTCCATATCCATGACTTAATAGTTTCGATCGCATCATGGCCATATCTTGTGCTTTGCGAGATAATTAGTGTGTTTAACTCCTTATGGTTTATCCAAACATAAGTCTTGACCATGGTAATCAAGGCTTCATAAATTGCTTTTATCTTGACGGCCCTCTTTTCCCCGAGGAGGTCCGGTATCTCATGGTGGTTTAACTCGGCTGTGCCTTTATTTCTTCGGGAAGATAAAATGCGTTGTACAACCCATTTTAACAACCCTAATACATTGTTTTATCTCGTAAGAAGTAACTTCGCTCGGGGCGGTATAGCATCTTACAAAAATCATGGGTGATTTTGTAATATGCAAATAACTTTTAGCCGCTTTATATAGTTCAGAATTGATGATAGCTCCTCTCCATTCAAAGGTATATACTGAATTAAGAAGGCCATAATCATAAGCTGCTTTGATTAAATTTGCATTGCAACCAGGCAACGCTATTAACTCGTTTACCCTTTTTAAAGGGTTAGTAATATATCCGCCTTCGATTTCTCCATGGCGGTCTTTTGTGGTTATTTCGGGAAGGTATTTAGCCTATTGGCAATAAGTAAGAAATTATCTATATATTGGCGAACTTGAGGGATCATTGTTTGTTTGGTACCTAGGGTTAATTTTTCTTTAAAAGAAGTAGTATCTCGGTATTAAGCTTGGAAAGTTTATTTCATTGATAACCGGAGTAGGATTATTGGCTTGATCGGGGTTATAGGTTTGTAGGGACATACTTCGTTTGAAAGGGGGATTAACTTTTCTTGTGATAACTCGGCTTTTATATTTTTGGCTAGTGCCAATATCTGCTTGCTCCATATTAGGATTGCTGGAAGTGGCCTCTCTTTTCATAGAAGCAAGTTCTTCCTTTATCTTTTTGAGTTGTATCTTGAGTTCCTGATTTTCTATAATCAGTTGTTGAACTATGTCTTGAGAGATGGTCTGCAAAACAGTTTTCTTTGGTATTTAGTAATTCAATAGTAAACTCATACTTGATTAATATCTCGCTACAATCCTCGTTTATCTCCTTCCTTGTAATTGAATCCTCGCAATTTTTGGGTTAGCCAACTTTTAACAGCTTCTATTATCTCGTTCGATTATAAATTTACTATAAACTATATAACATTCAAATTTTTTGATTCCATATTTTACTGCTTTGAGTTCTTTTTTATTTATATCCCAATTGATTTCATTTGCTTTAAATGTTCCTGAGTGATATCTGCAAACATATTCTTTTTTATCATTTTTATATCTATATTTTAATACTGCTCCGTAACCATTATTAGTTTCACTAGCATCTGTTTCCACTATCCATGTAAATTCTTTGTCTTCATCGGGAAAACTTAGTTTTGGTAACTTTCTGACTAATTCTTTAATTTTTTCTAGAGTCTTTGTGTCAGTATCATTCCATTTAAAATCGTAGTCTTTCTTTAGTTTTTTGGTTAATGGTTCAGTATATTGCGATAGTTTAGGGATAAATTCTCTAACTTGATTAACTATTCCTAAGAACTTTTGTAATTCCTTTTTAGTATTAATTTCTTGTTGAAACTCTATAATTTTTTGAGCTATATGGTCTTGCATTTTTATTCCTGCTTTATCTATTTCAAATCCTAAAAATTCAATCCGAGTTTTGAATAATTCCATTTTCTTTTGCTTAAAACTATACCACTGGGTTTTAATGATTTCTATAAACCTGTTCTAATAACTTATAATGTTCTTCTTGAGTTTTCGAATAGATTAGTATATCATCAATGTAGACTACACAATTTGATAGTTGATTTAAATATTTATCCATAAATGCTTGGAATCTTCCTGGGGCATTTTTATATCCAAAAGGTAATACATTCCATTCAAAAAATCCATTAGGGACTTTGAATGTCGTTAACGGTTTAGAATCTTCGGTTAATTTTAATTGGTGAAAGCCACTTTTACAATCAAACTTTGAAAAATAATTGTAACCTTGTATTTGCCTCATTTTAAGTATCTTATTTGGTATAGGGTAATTATATGTAATTGTTTTTTCGTTTAGGATCCGATAATCTATAACCATTCGGGTTTTTCCTCTTTTTTTCGTAGTGCTTATTAACTATAAATGCACTCGCTACTATGTTTTGAGTTGCTTGGTCTAATTAATTGGCCAGCTAATAGTTCCGTTATATGCATTTTAAATTCCTTTTCATCTCTTTGAGTTATATCTATATTTTAATACTTGCTCCGTAACCATTATTATTATTTTCTTATCTTGTAGACTAGTTAGAAAAATTAACCCTAGGTACCAAACAAACAATGATCCCTCAAGTTCGCCAATATATAGATAATTTCTTACTTATTGCCAATAGGCTAAATACCTTCCCGAAATAACCACAAAAGACCGCCATGGAGAAATCGAAGGCGGATATATTACTAACCCTTTAAAAAGGGTAAACGAGTTAATAGCGTTGCCCGGTTGCAATGCAAATTTAATCAAAGCAACTTATGATTATGGCCTTCTTAATTCAGTATATACACCGAATGGAGAGGAGCTATCATCAATTCCCCGAACTATATAAAGCAGCTAAAAGTTATTTGCATATTACAAAATCACCCATGATTTTTGTAAGATGCTATACCGCCCAGCGAAGTTACTTCTTCCGAGATAAAACAATGTATTAGGGTTGTTAAAATGGGTTGTACAACGCATTTTATCTTCCCTGAAGAAATAAAGGCACGACCAGAGTTAAACCACCATGAGATACCGTACCTCCTCAGGGAAAAGAGGGCCGTCAAGATAAAAGCAATTTATGAAGCCTTGATTACCATGGTCAAGACTTATGTTTGGATAAACCATAAGGAGTTAAACACACTAATTATCTCGCAAAGCACAAGATATGGCCATGATGCGATCGAAACTATTAAGTCATGGATATGGAGCCCGCTCCACCCGCATCAAGCGCCGCCACACGCGTATTTACCAAGAAATTTTCTAACAGAAGATACTTTAAAGAGATATTGCAGTTGGATGCAACAAAATAATAACCACTCATGTAAGATGTGTGGAGTTAAGCGATGACTGTACCAATAATCGAAGATATGGACAAGTTATGAAGATAAGGCCGAATCATCTAACACTGCGGTATCAACTACGAGATAGAACACGACGTACAAGAATAAAACATCTGTCTACCTAGTTAAGCACTCGTAGAATAGAGATATTTTATCATGTAACGTATAAACTTTGTAATAGTTACTACATGACAAAAGATAGGCGGCTAACGCAAAAAATATGTGAATAGTGAATAGTGAACAGTACTTTTACTTGTAGCACTTTTCACTGTAGCAAATAGTGTTTTAAACAAGTATGTAATTTTTGTACGAACCGTTGTAATCCTTTGGTTATAAATAAGAGCTTACCGATGAAGCAAAATCATCGAAGGCACTTGCCTAACTACACTTCCACATTTCTTCTCTCAAATTTCCTTCTCTATCCTACTCAAACACACGCTTCACCCATTATCGGTATCGAGCTTACTATTCATAAGCTTACTAGTTACTATTCACCGAGCTATACACATAGAAGATATTCCACAAGTAAATATGGAAGCGGATAAGGTAACCCCTTTTCTTATGAACTAAATTTAAATTCAATCCCCTAGTTTATAATAATACCGAGATCTGTTAAGACGATTCTATAATTTCATATAGGATGTATGCTATCTTAAATATGTTTTCCCCGATTAAGTAAAATCATGTTTAGAAACCAAGAGACAATTGGTAGCAGGAGCCCGTTTAGCCGTTAAAAATGAGAAGGCGTTGTAGGGTATGATGCATAAAACCTATGTGGTGAGGTTGAAAAACATGAATTTATTTAATTATGCTTAAGTGCTTAAGGGTTGTCAAAACGGATTAGCAGTACTTATATGAAAGTTGATAGAATTGTTATTAACCGATTAAGGTTTATTATAAGCAAAAGGGATTGAGTCTTAAAAGAAGTTCATAAAGTTTAGTTACCTAAATATTTGTTTATTTGCTTACTTACCTATTTATGAATTCTCAAATAACGAAGGTTAGATTACGTGTTGAATGGATAAATTATGCTTTACAAATTAAAATTGATAACTTAAAAGAACAACTACGAATTTCTCTTATTCACTCAGCTAGAATAGAAGACCTTAACTTAGGTAATATTGTAGTTAATGAACTACAGGAAAGAACACAACAAGATAAATAAAATTGTACAAATACACCTAGAAATTAAAAAATTATTAGATTTCTTAAAACAAATAGAACTTAGCCAATCATTAATAGAACTTGAACAATTAATAAATTCAATATGACTATTAAAACACAAATTAACAACGTTAAAGATCATATAAAAACGAGAGATAACATATTAAATGTTCAAAATAGAATTATACAAGATAAAATAGATGATTTTGAAGAATACTTATATGAAGCTTACGTAAGAAAAGATAATGAAATAAGAGATGCCTTGAGAAAATATTTAATTAAGTTACAAGACAAGAAAAATAGAAACTTAATAGCTAAACAAGAACTTAGAGATTTACAAAAGTCTTTATACGTATGACTAAATCACAAATCAGAAACGTTCTAGAAGATATTGAAATACGACAAAATATTCTAAATTTCCAACTAAGGATTCAACAAGATTTAATAGATGAATTTGAAAATTATTTATATGAAGCCAACAGAAGAAAGGATACTGAACTAAGAGATGCCTTAAGAAAATATCTAACTAGTCTACAAGATAAGAAGAATCAAAAGTTAATTGCTAAACAAGAACTTAAAGATTTACAAAATTCATTATACGTATGAGTACTAAATCACAAGTAAATAGAGCACTGACAAAAGCTAATTGGCAATACTTTACATCACTTATGCAAGCGGATATTAAAAGTTTAGAATTAAGTAATCAAAAGCAAATAGCTATCATTAATAAACTACAAATATTAGAACGAGCAACATTAAATGATAATTATGACTATGAAAAAGAGTTAAAACCTTTTGATGATCAATTAGAATTACTAGAAATACAAATTAAGGAACAAGAACAAGTGGTAAAGAAAATCATAAAAGATTATAAAAATTATAAACTAAATAGAAAACCAGCTTTATGCTTATGAGTGAATTAGAAACAGACGGACACTTAGGTACTAATTTAAAAATAATTAATACAAATATTTTATCTATTATAAAATTACTTAAAGAAAGTAAAAATAGAACAGACAAACCAGAGTCAAGTAATACTAAGTTACCAATAGAATTAGAAGAACAAGGTTACAAAATATTAGAGAAGAAAATCACTAAAGAATATTCCCAGTTATTTCCCGAATTACTTTTAAGAAAGAAAATCGAAGTAGAATACGAACGAGTATTTAAACAAGAAAAACAAGACGAATAATGAATAAAAACGAAAAAACCATTGAAGAAGAAATTATTAGATATCCGGACGGTCCATTTAAAATACACAAGACTAATCAAAATAGACAATTTGCAGAAATTAGTGAAGGCACATTTTATTTAATTAAAGATCGAAAACAAATGATATTAGAAAATGAATTTGATAGGGAAAGAAGATTAGCGCTAGAAAATAATTTAGTACAACCGACAAACATAGAATGTAACTATCAGGATAACAAAACAATCAACGATATTTATAAAAAATTAGAGAAACTAGAAAGAAAATACGATGAACGAATGAGAAAAATGGACGAATCTATTAAAATAATACATCTTAATACTAAACAAATATTAGATAAAGTATATAGAGTAGAAAATAATTTTCATAAAGAAATACAAAATCTTAAAATAGAATATAATAATAAATTTGATAAAATCGAAGAACAACTTATAAGTAATATCAAAGATAATAATGAAATATCGAAATCCATGAATCAGATAACGAGACCCTAAATAATACTGTTATAGAAGCCTTAACTATGGAAGTTGAACGACTTGAAGTAAATAATCTAAATGAATTACAAGACAACAATGAAACTTGTTCCGAACAATCCAGTCAAGAATTTAGATATTCCAATTATTTAGAAGCAGATTTTAACTCGTATAAAGATGAAGAAATCAATGTACTCACAAAAGTCTACAACGACGGCAATTATGATCATATGGAAACCGATAGGAGTTATAAACCTACTTTTAAAAAGAAAAAATATTATGATTACAAGTATAAAAATAACGACTATATATGGAAATATCGAAGAAAAATAGAAAACGATTATATACCAAGAGATAATCAATCGGGAGAAACTTTAAATCTAGATTGTTCTATAAATACCGAAATAGACATACAAAATTGGATAGCCAGAATAACTGCAAAATTAATCGAAGCAAAAATACACGTTAGTGCGGCAAAGAAATTATATTGAAGCCACAATAACAGGAATAGCTAAAAACTTTTTAAATAATATAGGCATATTAGAATTAACGGAACTAAGGAGTACCAAGATAGAAGGAACTGAGATGACAGATCCAATCCAAATGTTGAAAAAATATGAGAGAATAATTCGAAGAGAATTTAGTAATCCAAATGCAGACTTAAAATACCTTATAGCCAAAAAGGAGTATTGTAAGTCCCAATTATATAATATGCAAATATGTTCTTTGTGTCCGGAAGATTTAAATAGATATAATTGCGCATTCCAAATGAATTATTACGAATTAGGAACCGAAACCCCGAACAATTAGCAGTCTTTCGAAAATTATATTTTGAAAAATTACCAAGCACCTATAAATACTATGGTACAACAAGCTTTTTACACGTAACCTAAAACAGGAACTTTAGGAGAACAAATAGCTTATTTACAAGTATGGTATAAAAACTATTGTATGGAAGTTAATAACCAAAAAGAATTTAGAAAACAAAGCAAACTTAATAACTGTTGTAAAAAATATGAAATACCAAAATTTGGTTGTTACAAATCGAATAAAAAATATAAAGCGAAAAGACCTAAATTAATGCGAAGAAGATACAAAAGATTTAAACCATATGGAAAATATAAAAATACGAAAAAATCCAATAAAAATTATTTTATAAAAAGAAAAATTTATAAATATGCAAAAAACCCTAAAAGATGTAAATGCTACAATTGTGGACAGATAGGTCATATAGCAAGAGAATGTAAAATAAAGACCAATAAAAATAATACTAAAAATACTAAAAATATAAATTTCATTGAACTCCATATAGCAGAATATGAATTAGGCAAAACCAATATACCACCAGATGAAGAAATATATGTGCTTGAATATGAAACAGATAATGATGAAATCAATGGAATAGAAAGCCATGAAGAAAGTAATGAAGAAACAGATAATATTGAAACCGACAAGTGATGAGTAAAGAACTACAACAAGTTGATTATGATGAAGATATTACGGAACAACATAGAAATCAAAGAGCTATTTTTGATTTGCAAAAATATAATGAATTAAAATATGAAGGATTTACTTTGTCACCCGATAAAATAGTAGATAAGAAAAAATTTGACTTCACACATTTATCAAAGTATTTTAAAAGGAAAAAGCAAGAATATCTAGTTATAGCAGATAGAGAACATGTTATAGATATAACCCAAGTGCAAGGAAATACTAGAGTACCTTTAATAACACAAGAAGTGTTAAATGAAGAAATAACAAAAATTAACAATACTTTAAAAAACAAACCAATTACATTTAGATTCGTAGAACTAGCAACTATCGAAATAATAATAAAAGCATGTTTTAAAGAAGGAATAGATACTCCCTTAGAGTTAGAATTAGCTGATGACAGAATAAAAGAACCAGAAGAACAAGCTATTATAGCACAACTTAAAGGAAATCTTATTTACCAGAAAGTACGATTCATAATTAAACCAAATTATTCTATAAGTTTAACTGACCAAAACATAGAAAAAGCATTAGTATTATATTGGATGCTAAGTGGAATAAATATGACCAATGGATCAAAAGTTATGACAAGTACAATGTAAGAATGCTTATATTTTAACATATCAACATCAAATTTATACCAAAAATAAATTAAGACCAATTACTATAGACACCCCTTTTACAGATCTTATTTTACCTATAGAAAAAGGATTAAAATTATATTCGAAACCAAACTATGAAGATTTAGAAATCGTAAAGAAACGGTTAAGTATTTCTCGATCCAAACGACATTTAACTGACAGTCTACCTATTCAACTAAAATCATATGAACATTATATACTTATACAAATAGGAACAAAAAACCTAACAAGCACAAATAGACATCAACATTGAAAATAATTATATTCCATTAGAAAAACTATCTCTTAACATCAATGAGAATTTTAATAGATTAATTACCCTAACAACAAAGATTGCACTACAAGATATAAACATTGAATATGTTATAACCTTAAATAACAAAATAATATTAGGAAAAGATTTCTTAGAAAAGGTTAAGCCATGGAAAATAAACCAAGACTATTTTGAATTCACATATAATCAAGCCCAATATAAGATTAAAATAATGAATGAATAACACTATTCCCAGTTTAATTGAACTAGTAAAATTACAAAAACAGTTAGAAATAGCAAAAGAAGAAAAGGTTTATTTAAGTCAAAGACTAAACTATGTTAGATTTGCAGGATGTCATCACTATAGTATAAGATTATATTCTAAAAAGTTACAAGAAAAAACTAGAGACATAGAAATATTAGAACAACGATTACAGAAAATGAAAAATGACTTAGTAATTCTTAATAAAAATGAGTAATTTAACCTATATACTTATAAAAATAATCTTTGAAGGATATAAGAGTAGGTACTATACACCAATGGTAGATACGGGAGCACAACCAACAATAATGAAAGAAAATTGTTTACCAGAATGGAAAAAATTAAACACACCATTTAAAATTAATGGATTTAATAACAATAGTAGTAACATTACCTTATATCAAACAAATGTAAAAATACAAATTTGGAATAAAATATTAGTTATACCTAAAGTATACTGTTTCGAACTAATAGGAAAAGACATTATATTAGGAACTAACTTCCTTAACCAATATAAACCTTTTAGTATAGGAAAAGAATTTGTCACATTATTTACTCCTTGTAAACATAAGTTAAGAGCTAAAATAGTTAAAAATAGAGAAAGAATACCAATGGAATGGGAAAAATGTAAAATAGGCGAAGAACCTCAATTAGTCCAAAGAATGACAACCAAGAAAGAAAATAATAATAACTTTGAACTTATAGAAATTGGTATACTCCATTTAGATAAACTTACCCCTTTAAAAACTCAACTAGAAAAACTATGTAGTGATAACCCTTTAGAAAATTGGTATAAGCATAAAACGGAAATACAAATGACATTAAAAGACCCAAATAGCATAATATCACAAAAACCCTTTAATAATACCCAAAGAGATGAAAAGGAATTTAAAATGCATATAACGGAACTATTAGCTGGCCAATTAATTAGACCAAGCAACTCAAAACATAGTAGCAAAGGCATTTATAGTTAATAAGCACTCGAACAAAAAAGAGGAAAACCCGAATGGTTATAGATTATCGGATCCTAAACGAAAAAACAATTACATATAATTACCCTATACCAAATAAGATACTTAAAATGAGGCAAATACAAGGTTACAATTATTTTTCAAAGTTTGATTGTAAAAGTGGCTTTCACCAATTAAAATTAACCGAAGATTCTAAACCGTTAACAAAGCATTCAAAGTCCCTAATGGATTTTATGAATGGAATGTATTACCTTTTGGATATAAAAATGCCCCAGGAAGATTCCAAGCATTTATGGATAAATATTTAAATCAACTATCAAATTGTGTAGTCTACATTGATGATATACTAATCTATTCGAAAACTCAAGAAGAACATTATAAGTTATTAGAACAGTTTATAGAAATCATTAAAACCAGTGGTATAGTTTTAAGCAAAAAGATAATGGAATTATTCAAAACTCAGATTGAATTTTATGTCTCTAGTTTTTTCTTGTAACTTTTTAGAATATAATCTTATACTATAGTGATGACATCCTGCAAATCTAACATAGTTTAGTCTTTGACTTAAATAAACCTTTTCTTCTTTTGCTATTTCTAACTGTTTTTGTAATTTTACTAGTTCAATTAAACTGGGAATAGTGTTATTCATTCATTATTTTAATCTTATATTGGGCTTGATTATATGTGAATTCAAAATAGTCTTGGTTTATTTTCCATGGCTTAACCTTTTCTAAGAAATCTTTTCCTAATATTATTTTGTTATTTAAGGTTATAACATATTCAATGTTTATATCTTGTAGTGCAATCTTTGTTGTTAGGGTAATTAATCTATTAAAATTCTCATTGATGTTAAGAGATAGTTTTTCTAATGGAATATAATTATTTTCAATGTTGATGTCTATTTGTGCTGTTAGGTTTTTTGTTCCTATTTGTATAAGTATATAATGTTCATATGATTTTAGTTGAATAGGTAGACTGTCAGTTAAATGTCGTTTGGATCGAGAAATACTTAACCGTTTCTTTACGATTTCTAAATCTTCATAGTTTGGTTTCGAATATAATTTTAATCCTTTTTCTATAGGTAAAATAAGATCTGTAAAAGGGGTGTCTATAGTAATTGGTCTTAATTTATTTTTGGTATAAATTTGATGTTGATCTGTTAAAATATAAGCATTCTTACATTCTTACATTGTACTGTCATAACTTTTGATCCATTGGTCATATTTATTCCACTTAGCATCCAATATAATACTAATGCTTTTTCTATGTTTTGGTCAGTTAAACTTATAGAATAATTATGCTTTACAAATTAAAATTGATAACTTAAAAGAACAACTACGAATTTCTCTTATTCACTCAGCTAGAATAGAAGACCTTAACTTAGGTAATATTGTAGTTAATGAACTACAGGAAGAACACAACAAGATAAATAAAATTGTACAAATACACCTAGAAATTAAAAAATTATTAGATTTCTTAAAACAAATAGAACTTAGCCAATCATTAATAGAACTTGAACAATTAATAAATTCAATATGACTATTAAAACACAAATTAACAACGTTAAAGATCATATAAAAACGAGAGATAACATATTAAATGTTCAAAATAGAATTATACAAGATAAAATAGATGATTTTGAAGAATACTTATATGAAGCTTACAGAAGAAAAGATAATGAAATAAGAGATGCCTTGAGAAAATATTTAATTAAGTTACAAGACAAGAAAAATAGAAACTTAATAGCTAAACAAGAACTTAGAGATTTACAAAAGTCTTTATACGTATGACTAAATCACAAATCGAAACGTTCTAGAAGATATTGAAATACGACAAAATATTCTAAATTTCCAACTAAGGATTCAACAAGATTTAATAGATGAATTTGAAAATTATTTATATGAAGCCAACAGAAGAAAGGATACTGAACTAAGAGATGCCTTAAGAAAATATCTAACTAGTCTATAAGATAAGAAGAATCAAAAGTTAATTGCTAAACAAGAACTTAAAGATTTACAAAATTCATTATACGTATGAGTACTAAATCACAAGTAAATAGAGCACCGACAAAAGCTAATTGGCAATACTTTACATCACTTATCCAAGCGGATATTAAATGTTTAGAATTAAGTAATCAAAAGCAAATAGCTATCATTAATAAACTACAAATATTAGAACGAGCAACATTAAATGATAATTATGACTATGAAAAAGAGTTAAAACCTTTTGATGATCAATTAGAATTACTAGAAATACAAATTAAGGAACAAGAACAAGTGGTAAAGAAAATCATAAAAGATTATAAAAATTATAAACTAAATAGAAAACCAGCTTTATGCTTATGAGTGAATTAGAAACAGACGGACACTTAGGTACTAATTTAAAAATAATTAATACAAATATTTTATCTATTATAAAATTACTTAAAGAAAGTAAAAATAGAACAGACAAAACCAGAGTCAAGTAATACTAAGTTACCAATAGAATTAGAAGAACAAGGTTACGAAATATTAGAGAAGAAAATCACTAAAGAATATTCCCAGTTATTTCCCGAATTACTTTTAAGAAAGAAAATCGAAGTAGAATACGAACGAGTATTTAAACAAGAAAAACAAGACGAATAATGAATAAAAACGAAAAAACCATTGAAGAAGAAATTATTAGATATCCAGACGGTCCATTTAAAATACACAAGACTAATCAAAATAGACAATTTGCAGAAATTAGTGAAGGCACATTTTATTTAATTAAAGATCGAAAACAAATATTAGAAAATGAATTTGATAGGGAAAGAAGATTAGCGCTAGAAAATAATTTAGTACAACTGACAAACGTAGAATGTAACTATCAGGATAACAAAACAATCAACGATATTTATAAAAAATTAGAGAAACTAGAAAGAAAATACGATGAACGAATGAGAAAAATGGAAGAATCTATTAAAATAATACATCTTAATACTAAACAAATATTAGATAAAGTATATAGAGTAGAAAATAATTTTCATAAAGAAATACAAAATCTTAAAATAGAATATAATAATAAATTTGATAAAATCGAAGAACAACTTATAAGTAATATCAAAGATAATAATGAAATATCGAAATCCATGAATCGATAACGAGACCCTAAATAATACTGTTATAGAAGCCTTAACTATGGAAGTTGATGGGTCTTTTAATGTCATTTGTATTTCCGTTTTATGCTTATACCAATTTTCTAAAGGGTTATCACTACATAGTTTTTCTAGTTGAGTTTTTAAAGGGGTAAGTTTATCTAAATGGAGTATACCAATTTCTATAAGTTCAAAGTTATTATTATTTTCTTTCTTGGTTGTCATTCTTTGGACTAATTGAGGTTCTTCGCCTATTTTACATTTTTCCCATTCCATTGGTATTCTTTCTCTATTTTTAACTATTTTAGCTCTTAACTTATGTTTACAAGGAGTAAATAATGTGACAAATTCTTTTCCTATACTAAAAGGTTTATATTGGTTAAGGAAGTTAGTTCCTAATATAATGTCTTTTCCTATTAGTTCGAAACAAGATACTTTAGGTATAACTAATATTTTATTCCAAATTTGTATTTTTACATTTGTTTGATATAAGGTAATGTTACTACTATTGTTATTAAATCCATTAATTTTAAATGGTGTGTTTAATTTTTTCCATTCTGGTAAACAATTTTCTTTCATTATTGTTGGTTGTGCTCCCGTATCTACCATTGGTGTATAGTACCTACTCTTATATCCTTCAAAGATTATTTTTATAAGTATATAGGTTAAATTACTCATTTTTATTAAGAATTACTAAGTCATTTTTCATTTTCCGTAATCGCTGTTCTAATATTTCTATGTCTCTAGTTTTTTCTTGTAACTTTTTAGAATATAATCTTATACTATAGTGATGACATCCTGCAAATCTAACATAGTTTAGTCTTTGACTTAAATAAACCTTTTCTTCTTTTGCTATTTCTAACTGTTTTTGTAATTTTACTAGTTCAATTAAACTGGGAATAGTGTTATTCATTCATTATTTTAATCTTATATTGGGCTTGATTATATGTGAATTCAAAATAGTCTTGGTTTATTTTCCATGGCTTAACCTTTTCTAAGAAATCTTTTCCTAATATTATTTTGTTATTTAAGGTTATAACATATTCAATGTTTATATCTTGTAGTGCAATCTTTGTTGTTAGGGTAATTAATCTATTAAAATTCTCATTGATGTTAAGAGATAGTTTTTCTAATGGAATATAATTATTTTCAATGTTGATGTCTATTTGTGATGTTAGGTTTTTTGTTCCTATTTGTATAAGTATATAATGTTCATATGATTTTAGTTGAATAGGTAGACTGTCAGGCTAAATGTCGTTTGGATCGAGAAATACTTAACCGTTTCTTTACGATTTCTAAATCTTCATAGTTTGGTTTCGAATATAATTTTAATCCTTTTTCTATAGGTAAAATAAGATCTGTAAAAGGGGTGTCTATAGTAATTGGTCTTAATTTATTTTTGGTATAAATTTGATGTTGATCTGTTAAAATATAAGCATTCTTACATTGTACTGTCATAACTTTTGATCCATTGGTCATATTTATTCCACTTAGCATCCAATATAATACTAATGCTTTTTCTATGTTTTGGTCAGTTAAACTTATAGAATAATTTGGTTTAATTATGAATCGTACTTTCTGGTAAATAAGATTTCCTTTAAGTTGTGCTATAATAGCTTGTTCTTCCGGTTCTTTTATTCTGTCATCGGCTAATTCTAACTCTAAGGGAGTATCTATTCCTTCTTTAAAACATGCTTTTATTATTATTTCGATAGCTGCTAGTTCTACGAATCTAAATGTAATTGGTTTGTTTTTTAAAGTATTGTTAATTTTTGTTATTTCTTCATTTAACACTTCTTGTGTTATTAAAGGTACTCTAGTATTTCCTTGCACTTGGGTTATATCTATAACATGTTCTCTATCTCGCTATAACTAGATATTCTTGCTTTTTCCTTTTAAAATACTTTGATAAATGTGTGAAGTCAAATTTTTTCTTATCTACTATTTTATCGGGTGACAAAGTAAATCCTTCATATTTTAATTCATTATATTTTTGCAAATCAAAAATAGCTCTTTGATTTCTATGTTGTTCCGTAATATCTTCATCATAATCAACTTGTTGTAGTTCTTTACTCATCACCGTCAGTTTCAATATTATCTGTTTCTTCATTACTTTCTTCATGGCTTTCTATTCCATTGATTTCATCATTATCTGTTTCATATTCAAGCACATATATTTCTTCATCTCGGTGGTATATTGGTTTTGCCTAATTCATATTCTGCTATATGGAGTTCAATGAAATTTATATTTTTAGTATTTTTAGTATTATTTTTATTGGTCTTTATTTTACATTCTCTTGCTATATGACCTATCTGTCCACAATTGTAGCATTTACATCTTTTAGGTTTTTTGCATATTTATAAATTTTTCTTTTTATAAAATAATTTTTATTGGATTTTTTCGTATTTTTATATTTTCCATATGGTTTAAATCTTTTGTATCTTCTTCGCATTAATTTAGGTCTTTTCGCTTTATATTTTTTATTCGATTTGTAACAACCAAATTTTGGTATTTCATATTTTTTACAACAGTTATTAAGTTTAGCCTGTTTTCTAAATTCTTTTTGGTTATTAACTTCCATACAATAGTTTTTATACCATACTTGTAAATAAGCTATTTGTTCTCCTAAAGTTCCCGTTTTAGGTTCTCGTGTAAAAAGCTTGTTGTACCATAGTATTTATAGGTGCCGGTAATTTTTCAAAATATAATTTTCGAAAGACTGCTAATTGTTCAGGGGTTTCAGTTCCTAATTCGTAATAATTCATTTGGAATGCGCAATTATATCTATTTAAATCTTCCGGACACAAAGAACATATTTGCATATTATATAATTGGGACTTACAATACTCCTTTTTGGCTATAAGGTATTTTAAGTCTCGCATTTGGATTACTAAATTCTCTTCGAATTATTCTCTCATATTTTTTCAACATTTGGATTGGATCCGTCATCTCAGTTCCTTCTATCTTGGTACTCCTTAGTTCTCGTTAATTCTAATATGCCTATATTATTTAAAAAGTTTTTAGCTATTCCTGTTATTGTGGCTTCAATATAATTTGCCGCCGCACTAACGTGTATTTTTGCTTCGATTAATTTTGCAGTTATTCTAGGCTATCCAATTTTGTATGTCTATTTCAGTATTTATAGAACAATCTAGATTTAAAGTTTCTCCCGATTGATTATCTCTTGGTATATAATCGTTTTCTATTTTTCTTCGATATTTCCATATATAGTCGTTATTTTTATACTTGTAATCATAATATTTTTTCTTTTTAAAAGTAGGTTTATAACTCCTATCAGCTTCCATATGATCATAATTGCCGTCGTTGTAGACTTTTGTGAGTACATTGATTTCTTCATCTTTATCCGAGTTAAAATCGCTTCTAAATAATTGGAATATCTAAATTCTTGACTGGATTGTTCGTAACAAGTTTCATTGTTGTCTTGTAATTCATTTAGATTATTTACTTCAAGTCGTTCAACTTCCATAGTTAAGGCTTCTATAACAGTAAATTATTTAGGGTCTCGTTATCCGATTCATGGATTTCGATATTTCATTATTATCTTTGATATTACTTATAAGTTGTTCTTCGATTTTATCAAATTTATTATTATATTCTATTTTAAGATTTTGTATTTCTTTATGAAAATTATTTTCTACTCTATATACTTTATCTAATATTTGTTTAGTATTAAGATGTATTATTTTAATAGATTCGTCCATTTTTCTCATTCGTTCATCGTATTTTCTTTCTAGTTTCTCTAATTTTTTATAAATATCGTTGATTGTTTTGTTATCCCGATAGTTACATTCTATGTTTGTCAGTTGTACTAAATTATTTTCTAGCGCTAATCTTCTTTCCCTATCAAATTCATTTTCTAATATCATTTGTTTTCGATCTTTAATTAAATAAAATGTGCCTTCACTAATTTCCGCAAATTGTCTATTTTGATTAGTCTTGTGTATTTTAAATGGACCGTCCGGATATCTAATAATTTCTTCTTCAATGGTTTTTTCGTTTTTATTCATTATTCGTCTTGTTTTTCTTGTTTAAATACTCGCTCGTATTCTACTTCGATTTTCTTTCTTAAAAGTAATTCAGAAATAACTGGGAATATTCTTTAGTGATTTTCTTCTCTAATATTTCGTAACCTTGTTCTTCTAATTCTATTGGTAACTTAGTATTACTTGACTCCGGTTTGTCTGTTCTATTTTTACTTTCTTTAAGTAATTTTATAATAGATAAAATATTTGTATTAATTATTTTTAAATTAGTACCTAAGTGTCCGTCTGTTTCTAATTCACTCATAAGCATAAAGCTGGTTTTCTATTTAGTTTATAATTTTTATAATCTTTTATGATTTTCTTTACCACTTGTTCTTGTTCCTTAATTTGTATTTCTAGTAATTCTAATTGATCATCAAAAGGTTTTAACTCTTTTTCATAGTCATAATTATCATTTAATGTTGCTCGTTCTAATATTTGTAGTTTATTAATGATAGCTATTTGCTTTTGATTACTTAATTCTAAACTTTTAATATCCGCTTGCATAAGTGATGTAAAGTATTGCCAATTAGCTTTTGTCGCTGCTCTATTTACTTGTGATTTAGTACTCATACGTATAATGAATTTTGTAAATCTTTAAGTTCTTGTTTAGCAATTAACTTTTGATTCTTCTTATCTTGTAGACTAGTTAGATATTTTCTTAAGGCATCTCTTAGTTCAGTATCCTTTCTTCCGTTGGCTTCATATAAATAATTTTCAAATTCATCTATTAAATCTTGTTGAATCCTTAGTTGGAAATTTAGAATATTTTGTCGTATTTCAATATCTTCTAGAACGTTTCGATTTGTGATTTAGTCATACGTATAAAGACTTTTGTAAATCTCTAAGTTCTTGTTTAGCTATTAAGTTTCTATTTTTCTTGTCTTGTTACTTAATTAAATATTTTCTCAAGGCATCTCTTATTTCATTATCTTTTCTTCCGTAAGCTTCATATAAGTATTCTTCAAAATCATCTATTTTATCTTGTATAATTCTATTTTGAACATTTAATATGTTATCTCTCGTTTTTATATGATCTTTAACGTTGTTAATTTGTGTTTTAATAGTCATATTGAATTTATTAATTGTTCAAGTTCTATTAATGATTGGCTAAGTTCTATTTGTTTTAAGAAATCTAATAATTTTTTAATTTCTAGGTGTATTTGTACAATTTTATTTATCTTGTTGTGTTCTTCCCGTAGTTCATTAACTACAATATTACCTAAGTTAAGGTCTTCTATTCTAGCCGAGTGAATAAGAGAAATTCGTAGTTGTTCTTTTAAGTTATCAATTTTAATTTGTAAAGCATAATTTATCCATTCAACACGTAATCTAACCTTCGTTATTTGAGAATTCATAAATAGGTAAGTAAGCAAATAAACAAATATTTAGGTAACTAAACTTTATGAACTTCTTTTAAGACTCAATCCCTTTTGCTTATAATAAACCTTAATCGGTTAATAACAATTCTATCAACTTTCATATAAGTACCGCTAATCCGTTTTGACAACCCTTAAGCACTTAAGCATAATTAAATAAATTCATGTTTTTCAACCTCACCACATAGGTTTTATGCATCATACCCTACAACGCCTTCTCATTTTTAACGGCTAAACGGGCTCCCGCTACCAATTGTCTCTTGGTTTCTAAACATGATTTTACTTAATCGGGAAAACATATTTAAGATAGCATACATCCTATATGAAATTATAGAATCGTCTTAACAGATCTCAGCATTATTATAAACTAGGGGATTGAATTTAAATTTAGTTCATAAGAAAAGGGGTTACCTTATCTCGCTTCCATATTTACTTGTGGAATATCTTCTATGTGTATAGCTCCGGTGAATAGTAACTAGTAAGCTTATGAATAGTAAGCTCGATACCAAAGAATGGGTGAAGCGTGTGTTTGAGTAGGATAGAGAAGGAAATTTGAGAGAAGAAATGTGGAAGTGTAGTTAGGCAAGTGCCTTCCGATGATTTTGCTTCATCGCAAGCTCTTATTTATAACCAAAGGATTACAACGGTTCGTACAAAAATTACATACCGTTTAAAACACTATTTGCTACAAAGGAAAAGTGCTACAAAAAAAGTACCGTTCACTATTCACTATTCACATATTTTTTGCGTTAGCCGCCTATCTTTTGTCATGTAGTAACTATTACAAAGTTTATCCGTTACATGATAAAATATCTCTATTCTACAAAGTGCTTAACTAGGTAGACAGATGTTTTATTCTTGTACGCCGTGTTCTATCTCTCGTAGTTGATACCACAGTGTTAGATGATTCAACCTTATCTTCATAACTGTCCATATCTTCGATTATTGGTACAATCATCTCGCTTAACTCCACACATCTTACATGAGTGGTTATTATTTTGTTGCATCCAACTGCAATATCTCTTTAAAGTATCTTCTCGTTAGAAAATTTCTTGGTAAATACCGTGTAACCGGCGCTTGATCCGGGTGGAGCAGGCTCCATATCCATGACTTAATAGTTTCGATCGCATCATGGCCATATCTTGTGCTTTGCGAGATAATTAGTGTGTTTAACTCCTTATGGTTTATCCAAACATAAGTCTTGACCATGGTAATCAAGGCTTCATAAATTGCTTTTATCTTGACGGCCCTCTTTTCCCCGAGGAGGTCCGGTATCTCATGGTGGTTTAACTCGCTCGTGCCTTTATTTCTTCAGGGAAGATAAAAATGCGTTGTACAACCCATTTTAACAACCCTAATACATTGTTTTATCTCGAAGAAGTAACTTCGCCTGGGGCGTATAGCATCTTACAAAAATCATGGGTGATTTTGTAATATGCAAATAACTTTTAGTCGCTTTATATAGTTCAGAATTGATGATAGCTCCTCTCCATTCAAAGGTATATACCGAATTAAGAAGGCCATAATCATAAGTCGCTTTGATTAAATTTGCATTGCAACCAGCAACGCTATTAACTCGTTTACCCTTTTTAAAGGGTTAGTAATATATCCGCCTTCGATTTCTCCATGGCGGTCTTTTGTGGTTATTTCCGGGAAGGTATTTAGCCTATTGGCAATAAGTAAGAAATTATCTATATATTGGCGAACTTGAGGGATCATTGTTTGTTTGGTACCTAGGGTTAATTTTTCTTTAAAAGAAGTAGTATCTCGGTATTAAGCTTGGAAAGTTTATTTCATTGATAACCGGAGTAGGATTATTGGCTTGACCGGGGTTATAGGTTTGTAGGGACATACTTCGTTTGAAAGGGGGATTAACTTTTCTTGTGATAACTCGGCTTTTATATTTTTGGCTAGTGCCAATATCTCGCTTGCTCCATATTAGGATTGCTGGAAGTGGCCTCTCTTTTCATAGAAGCAAGTTCTTCCTTTATCTTTTTGAGTTGTATCTTGAGTTCCCGATTTTCTATAATCGATTGTTGAACTATGTCTTGAGAGATGGTCTGCAAAACAGTTTTCTTTGGTATTTAGTAATTCAATAGTAAACTCATACCGATTAATATCTGCTACAATCCCGTTTATCTCCTTCCTTGTAATTGAATCCTGCAATTTTTGGGTTAGCCAACTTTTTAACAGCTTCTATTATCCGTTCGATTATAAATTTACTATAAACTATATAACATTCAAATTTTTTGATTCCATATTTTACTGCTTTGAGTTCTTTTTTATTTATATCCCAATTGATTTCATTTGCTTTAAATGTTCCCGAGTGATATCTCGCAAACATATTCTTTTTTATCATTTTTATATCTATATTTTAATATCGCTCCGTAACCATTATTAGTTTCACTAGCATCTGTTTCCACTATCCATGTAAATTCTTTGTCTTCATCGGGAAAACTTAGTTTTGGTAACTTTCCGACTAATTCTTTAATTTTTTCTAGAGTCTTTGTGTCGAGTATCATTCCATTTAAAATCGTAGTCTTTCTTTAGTTTTTTGGTTAATGGTTCAAGATATTGCGATAGTTTAGGGATAAATTCTCTAACTTGATTAACTATTCCTAAGAACTTTTGTAATTCCTTTTTAGTATTAATTTCTTGTTGAAACTCTATAATTTTTTGAGCTATATGGTCTTGCATTTTTATTCCTGCTTTATCTATTTCAAATCAATATGACTATTAAAACACAAATTAATAATGAATGAATTTGGTTGTTACACAAATTAAAGATTTACAAAATTCATTATACGTATGAGTACTAAATCACAAGTAAATAGAGCAATCGACAAAAGCTAATTGGCAATACTTTACATCACTTATGCAAGCGGATATTAAAAGTTTAGAATTAAGTAATCAAAAGCAAATAGCTATCATTAATAAACTACAAATATTAGAACGAGCAACATTAAATGATAATTATGACTATGAAAAAGAGTTAAAACCTTTTGATGATCAATTAGAATTACTAGAAATACAAATTAAGGAACAAGAACAAGTGGTAAAGAAAATCATAAAAGATTATAAAAATTATAAACTAAATAGAAAACCAACTTTATGCTTATGAGTGAATTAGAAACAGAAAAATGGAAGAATCTATTAAAATAATACATCTTAATACTAAACAAATATTAGATAAAGTATATAGAGTAGAAAATAATTTTCATAAAGAAATACAAAATCTTAAAATAGAATATAATAATAAATTTGATAAAATCGAAGAACAACTTATAAGTAATATCAAAGATAATAATGAAATATCGTAAATCCATGAATCGATAACGAGACCCTAAATAATACTCGTTATAGAAGCCTTAACTATGGAAGTTGAACGACTTGAAGTAAATAATCTAAATGAATTACAAGACAACAATGAAACTTGTTCCGAACAATCCAATCAAGAATTTAGATATTCCAATTATTTAGAAGCAGATTTTAACTCGTATAAAGATGAAGAAATCAATGTACTCACAAAAGTCTACAACGACGGCAATTATGATCATATGGAAACCGATAGGAGTTATAAACCTACTTTTAAAAAGAAAAAATATTATGATTACAAGTATAAAAATAACGACTATATATGGAAATATCGAAGAAAAATAGAAAACGATTATATACCAAGAGATAATCAATCAGAGAAACTTTAAATCTAGATTGTTCTATAAATACTGAAATAGACATACAAAATTGGATAGCCGAATAACCGCAAAATTAATCGAAGCAAAAATACACGTTAGTGCGGCAAGCAAATTATATTGAAGCCACAATAACAGGAATAGCTAAAAACTTTTTAAATAATATAGGCATATTAGAATTAACGGAACTAAGGAGTACCAAGATAGAAGGAACTGAGATGACAGATCCAATCCAAATGTTGAAAAAATATGAGAGAATAATTCGAAGAGAATTTAGTAATCCAAATGCGTACTTAAAATACCTTATAGCCAAAAAGGAGTATTGTAAGTCCCAATTATATAATATGCAAATATGTTCTTTGTGTCCAGAAGATTTAAATAGATATAATTGCGCATTCCAAATGAATTATTACGAATTAGGAACTGAAACCCCGAACAATTAGCAGCCTTTCGAAAATTATATTTTGAAAAATTACCAAAGACCTATAAATACTATGGTACAACAAGCTTTTTACACGTAACCTAAAACAGAACTTTAGGAGAACAAATAGCTTATTTACAAGTATGGTATAAAAACTATTGTATGGAAGTTAATAACCAAAAAGAATTTAGAAAACAAAGCTAAACTTAATAACTGTTGTAAAAAATATGAAATACCAAAATTTGGTTGTTACAAATCGAATAAAAAATATAAAGCGAAAAGACCTAAATTAATGCGAAGAAGATACAAAAGATTTAAACCATATGGAAAATATAAAAATACGAAAAAATCCAATAAAAATTATTTTATAAAAAGAAAAATTTATAAATATGCAAAAACCCTAAAAGATGTAAATGCTACAATTGTGGACAGATAGGTCATATAGCAAGAGAATGTAAAATAAAGACCAATAAAAATAATACTAAAAATACTAAAAATATAAATTTCATTGAACTCCATATAGCAGAATATGAATTAGGCAAAACCAATATACCACCAGATGAAGAAATATATGTGCTTGAATATGAAACAGATAATGATGAAATCAATGGAATAGAAAGCCATGAAGAAAGTAATGAAGAAACAGATAATATTGAAACCGACAAGTGATGAGTAAAGAACTACAACAAGTTGATTATGATGAAGATATTACGGAACAACATAGAAATCAAAGAGCTATTTTTGATTTGCAAAAATATAATGAATTAAAATATGAAGGATTTACTTTGTCACCCGATAAAATAGTAGATAAGAAAAAATTTGACTTCACACATTTATCAAAGTATTTTAAAAGGAAAAAGCAAGAATATCTAGTTATAGCAGATAGAGAACATGTTATAGATATAACCCAAGTGCAAGGAAATACTAGAGTACCTTTAATAACACAAGAAGTGTTAAATGAAGAAATAACAAAAATTAACAATACTTTAAAAAACAAACCAATTACATTTAGATTCGTAGAACTAGCAACTATCGAAATAATAATAAAAGCATGTTTTAAAGAAGGAATAGATACTCCCTTAGAGTTAGAATTAGCCGATGACAGAATAAAAGAACCAGAAGAACAAGCTATTATAGCACAACTTAAAGGAAATCTTATTTACCAGAAAGTACGATTCATAATTAAACCAAATTATTCTATAAGTTTAACCGACCAAAACATAGAAAAAGCATTAGTATTATATTGGATGCTAAGTGGAATAAATATGACCAATGGATCAAAAGTTATGACAAGTACAATGTAAGAATGCTTATATTTTAACAGATCAACATCAAATTTATACCAAAAATAAATTAAGACCAATTACTATAGACACCCCTTTTACAGATCTTATTTTACCTATAGAAAAAGGATTAAAATTATATTCGAAACCAAACTATGAAGATTTAGAAATTGTAAAGAAACGGTTAAGTATTTCTCGATCCAAACGACATTTAACCGACAGTCTACCTATTCAACTAAAATCATATGAACATTATATACTTATACAAATAGGAACAAAAAACCTAACAAGCACAAATAGACATCAACATTGAAAATAATTATATTCCATTAGAAAAACTATCTCTTAACATCAATGAGAATTTTAATAGATTAATTACCCTAACAACAAAGATTGCACTACAAGATATAAACATTGAATATGTTATAACCTTAAATAACAAAATAATATTAGGAAAAGATTTCTTAGAAAAGGTTAAGCCATGGAAAATAAAACCAAGACTATTTTGAATTCACATATAATCAAGCCCAATATAAGATTAAAATAATGAATGAATAACACTATTCCCAGTTTAATTGAACTAGTAAAATTACAAAAACAGTTAGAAATAGCAAAAGAAGAAAAGGTTTATTTAAGTCAAAGACTAAACTATGTTAGATTTGCAGGATGTCATCACTATAGTATAAGATTATATTCTAAAAAGTTACAAGAAAAAACTAGAGACATAGAAATATTAGAACAAGCGATTACAGAAAATGAAAAATGACTTAGTAATTCTTAATAAAAATGAGTAATTTAACCTATATACTTATAAAAATAATCTTTGAAGGATATAAGAGTAGGTACTATACACCAATGGTAGATACGGGAGCACAACCAACAATAATGAAAGAAAATTGTTTACCAGAATGGAAAAAATTAAACACACCATTTAAAATTAATGGATTTAATAACAATAGTAGTAACATTACCTTATATCAAACAAATGTAAAAATACAAATTTGGAATAAAATATTAGTTATACCTAAAGTATACTGTTTCGAACTAATAGGAAAAGACATTATATTAGGAACTAACTTCCTTAACCAATATAAACCTTTTAGTATAGGAAAAGAATTTGTCACATTATTTACTCCTTGTAAACATAAGTTAAGAGCTAAAATAGTTAAAAATAGAGAAAGAATACCAATGGAATGGGAAAAATGTAAAATAGGCGAAGAACCTCAATTAGTCCAAAGAATGACAACCAAGAAAGAAAATAATAATAACTTTGAACTTATAGAAATTGGTATACTCCATTTAGATAAACTTACCCCTTTAAAAACTCAACTAGAAAAACTATGTAGTGATAACCCTTTAGAAAATTGGTATAAGCATAAAACGGAAATACAAATGACATTAAAAGACCCAAATAGCATAATATCACAAAAACCCTTTAATAATACCCAAAGAGATGAAAAGGAATTTAAAATGCATATAACGGAACTATTAGCTGGCCAATTAATTAGACCAAGCAACTCAAAACATAGTAGCAGTGCATTTATAGTTAATAAGCACTCTGAACAAAAAAGAGGAAAAACCCGAATGGTTATAGATTATCGGATCCTAAACGAAAAAACAATTACATATAATTACCCTATACCAAATAAGATACTTAAAATGAGGCAAATACAAGGTTACAATTATTTTTCAAAGTTTGATTGTAAAAGTGGCTTTCACCAATTAAAATTAACCGAAGATTCTAAACCGTTAACAAGATTCAAAGTCCCTAATGGATTTTATGAATGGAATGTATTACCTTTTGGATATAAAAATGCCCCAGGAAGATTCCAAGCATTTATGGATAAATATTTAAATCAACTATCAAATTGTGTAGTCTACATTGATGATATACTAATCTATTCGAAAACTCAAAAAGAACATTATAAGTTATTAGAACAGTTTATAGAAATCATTAAAACCAAGTGGTATAGTTTTAAGCAAAAAGAAAATGGAATTATTCAAAACTCGGATTGAATTTTTAGGATTTGAAATAGATAAAGCAGGAATAAAAATGCAAGACCATATAGCTCAAAAAAATTATAGAGTTTCAACAAGAAATTAATACTAAAAAGGAATTACAAAAGTTCTTAGGAATAGTTAATCAAGTTAGAGAATTTATCCCTAAACTATCGCAATATACTGAACCATTAACCAAAAAACTAAAGAAAGACTACGATTTTAAATGGAATGATACTGACACAAAGACTCTAGATAAAATTAAAGAATTAGTCAGAAAGTTACCAAAACTAAGTTTTCCCGATGAAGACAAAGAATTTACATGGATAGTGGAAACAGATGCTAGTGAAACTAATAATGGTTACGGAGCAAGTATTAAAATATAGATATAAAAATGATAAAAAAGAATATGTTTGCAGATATCACTCAGGAACATTTAAAGCAAATGAAATCAATTGGGATATAAATAAAAAAGAACTCAAAGCAAGAAAATATGGAATCAAAAAATTTGAATGTTATATAGTTTATAGTAAATTTATAATCAGAACAGATAATAGAACTGTTAAAAGTTGGCTAACCCAAAAATTGCAGGATTCAATTACAAGGAAGGAGATAAACAGGATTGTAGCAGATATTAATCAGTATGAGTTTACTATTGAATTACTAAATACCAAAGAAAACTGTTTTGCAGACCATCTCTCAAGACATAGTTCAACAACTGATTATAGAAAATCAGGAACTCAAGATACAACTCAAAAAGATAAAGGAAGAACTTGCTTCTATGAAAAGAGAGGCCACTTCCAAAGAATCCTAATATGGAGCAAGCAGATATTGGCACTAGCCAAAAATATAAAAGCCGAGTTATCACAAGAAAAGTTAATCCCCCCTTTCAAACGAAGTATGTCCCTACAAACCTATAACCCCAGTCAAGCCAATAATCCTACTCCAGCTTATCAATGAAATAAACTTTCCAAGCTTAATACCGGATACTACTTCTTTTAAAGAAAAAATTAACCCTAGGTACCAAACAAACAATGATCCCTCAAGTTCGCCAATATATAGATAATTTCTTACTTATTGCCAATAGGCTAAATACCTTCCCGAAATAACCACAAAAGACCGCCATGGAGAAATCGAAGGCGGATATATTACTAACCCTTTAAAAAGGGTAAACGAGTTAATAGCGTTGCCTGGTTGCAATGCAAATTTAATCAAAGCAACTTATGATTATGGCCTTCTTAATTCAAGATATACACCGAATGGAGAGGAGCTATCATCAATTCCCCGAACTATATAAAGCAACTAAAGTTATTTGCATATTACAAAATCACCCATGATTTTTGTAAGATGCTATACCGCCCCAGCGAAGTTACTTCTTCCGAGATAAAACAATGTATTAGGGTTGTTAAAATGGGTTGTACAACGCATTTTATCTTCCCCGAAGAAATAAAGGCACAACCAGAGTTAAACCACCATGAGATACCGCACCTCCTCAGGGAAAAGAGGGCCGTCAAGATAAAAGCAATTTATGAAGCCTTGATTACCATGGTCAAGACTTATGTTTGGATAAACCATAAGGAGTTAAACACACTAATTATCTCGCAAAGCACAAGATATGGCCATGATGCGATCGAAACTATTAAGTCATGGATATGGAGCCCCGCTCCACCCGGATCAAGCGCCGCCATACACGGTATTTACCAAGAAATTTTCTAACGTAAGATACTTTAAAGAGATATTGCGCTTGGATGCAACAAAATAATAACCACTCATGTAAGATGTGTGGAGTTAAGCGATGACCTGTACCAATAATCGAAGATATGGACAAGTTATGAAGATAAGGTCAATCATCTAACACCTGCGGTATCAACTACGAGATAGAACACAAGCGTACAAGAATAAAAACATCCGTCTACCTAGTTAAGCACCGTAGAATAGAGATATTTTATCATGTAACATGTATAAACTTTGTAATAGTTACTACATGACAAAAGATAGGCGGCTAACGCAAAAAATATGTGAATAGTGAATAGTGAACAGACTTTTTTATCGTAGCACTTTTCACCGTAGCAAATAGTGTTTTAAACAAGATGTAATTTTTGTACGAACCGTTGTAATCCTTTGGTTATAAATAAGAGCTTACCGATGAAGCAAAATCATCGAAGGCACTTGCCTAACTACACTTCCACATTTCTTCTCTCAAATTTCCTTCTCTATCCTACTCAAACACACGCTTCACCCATTACTCGGTATCGAGCTTACTATTCATAAGCTTACTAGTTACTATTCACCGGAGCTATACACATAGAAGATATTCCACAAGTAAATATGGAAGCGTATAAGGTAACCCCTTTTCTTATGAACTAAATTTAAATTCAATCCCCTAGTTTATAATAATACCGAGATCCGTTAAGACGATTCTATAATTTCATATAGGATGTATGCTATCTTAAATATGTTTTCCCGATTAAGTAAAATCATGTTTAGAAACCAAGAGACAATTGGTAGCAGGAGCCCGTTTAGCCGTTAAAAATGAGAAGGCGTTGTAGGGTATGATGCATAAAACCTATGTGGTGAGGTTGAAAAACATGAATTTATTTAATTATGCTTAAGTGCTTAAGGGTTGTCAAAACGGATTAGCAAAGACTTATATGAAAGTTGATAGAATTGTTATTAACCGATTAAGGTTTATTATAAGCAAAAGGGATTGAGTCTTAAAAGAAGTTCATAAAGTTTAGTTACCTAAATATTTGTTTATTTGCTTACTTACCTATTTATGAATTCTCAAATAACGAAGGTTAGATTACGTGTTGAATGGATAAATTATGCTTTACAAATTAAAATTGATAACTTAAAAGAACAACTACGAATTTCTCTTATTCACTCAGCTAGAATAGAAGACCTTAACTTAGGTAATATTGTAGTTAATGAACTACAGGAAGAACACAACAAGATAAATAAAATTGTACAAATACACCTAGAAATTAAAAAATTATTAGATTTCTTAAAACAAATAGAACTTAGCCAATCATTAATAGAACTTGAACAATTAATAAATTCAATATGACTATTAAAACACAAATTAACAACGTTAAAGATCATATAAAAACGAGAGATAACATATTAAATGTTCAAAATAGAATTATACAAGATAAAATAGATGATTTTGAAGAATACTTATATGAAGCTTACAGAAGAAAAGATAATGAAATAAGAGATGCCTTGAGAAAATATTTAATTAAGTTACAAGACAAGAAAAATAGAAACTTAATAGCTAAACAAGAACTTAGAGATTTACAAAAGTCTTTATACGTATGACTAAATCACAAATCAGAAACGTACATAGTTTAGTCTTTGACTTAAATAAACCTTTTCTTCTTTTGCTATTTCTAACTGTTTTTGTAATTTTACTAGTTCAATTAAACTGGGAATAGTGTTATTCATTCATTATTTTAATCTTATATTGGGCTTGATTATATGTGAATTCAAAATAGTCTTGGTTTATTTTCCATGGCTTAACCTTTTCTAAGAAATCTTTTCCTAATATTATTTTGTTATTTAAGGTTATAACATATTCAATGTTTATATCTTGTAGTGCAATCTTTGTTGTTAGGGTAATTAATCTATTAAAATTCTCATTGATGTTAAGAGATAGTTTTTCTAATGGAATATAATTATTTTCAATGTTGATGTCTATTTGTGCTGTTAGGTTTTTTGTTCCTATTTGTATAAGTATATAATGTTCATATGATTTTAGTTGAATAGGTAGACTGTCGCTTAAATGTCGTTTGGATCGAGAAATACTTAACCGTTTCTTTACGATTTCTAAATCTTCATAGTTTGGTTTCGAATATAATTTTAATCCTTTTTCTATAGGTAAAATAAAATCCGTAAAAGGGGTGTCTATAGTAATTGGTCTTAATTTATTTTTGGTATAAATTTGATGTTGATCTGTTAAAATATAAGCATTCTTACATTGTACTTGTCATAACTTTTGATCCATTGGTCATATTTATTCCACTTAGCATCCAATATAATACTAATGCTTTTTCTATGTTTTGGTCGTTAAACTTATAGAATAATTTGGTTTAATTATGAATCGTACTTTCTGGTAAATAAGATTTCCTTTAAGTTGTGCTATAATAGCTTGTTCTTCCGGTTCTTTTATTCTCATCATCGCCTAATTCTAACTCTAAGGGAGTATCTATTCCTTCTTTAAAACATGCTTTTATTATTATTTCGATAGCTGCTAGTTCTACGAATCTAAATGTAATTGGTTTGTTTTTTAAAGTATTGTTAATTTTTGTTATTTCTTCATTTAACACTTCTTGTGTTATTAAAGGTACTCTAGTATTTCCTTGCACTTGGGTTATATCTATAACATGTTCTCTATCTGCTATAACTAGATATTCTTGCTTTTTCCTTTTAAAATACTTTGATAAATGTGTGAAGTCAAATTTTTTCTTATCTACTATTTTATCGGGTGACAAAGTAAATCCTTCATATTTTAATTCATTATATTTTTGCAAATCAAAAATAGCTCTTTGATTTCTATGTTGTTCCGTAATATCTTCATCATAATCAACTTGTTGTAGTTCTTTACTCATCACCGTCGTTTCAATATTATCTCGTTTCTTCATTACTTTCTTCATGGCTTTCTATTCCATTGATTTCATCATTATCTGTTTCATATTCAAGCACATATATTTCTTCATCTCGGTGGTATATTGGTTTTGCCTAATTCATATTCTCGCTATATGGAGTTCAATGAAATTTATATTTTTAGTATTTTTAGTATTATTTTTATTGGTCTTTATTTTACATTCTCTTGCTATATGACCTATCTCGTCCACAATTGTAGCATTTACATCTTTTAGGGTTTTTTGCATATTTATAAATTTTTCTTTTTATAAAATAATTTTTATTGGATTTTTTCGTATTTTTATATTTTCCATATGGTTTAAATCTTTTGTATCTTCTTCGCATTAATTTAGGTCTTTTCGCTTTATATTTTTTATTCGATTTGTAACAACCAAATTTTGGTATTTCATATTTTTTACAACAGTTATTAAGTTTAGCCTTGTTTTCTAAATTCTTTTTGGTTATTAACTTCCATACAATAGTTTTTATACCATACTTGTAAATAAGCTATTTGTTCTCCTAAAGTTCCTGTTTTAGGTTCCGTGTAAAAAGCTTGTTGTACCATAGTATTTATAGGTGCTGGTAATTTTTCAAAATATAATTTTCGAAAGACTCGCTAATTGTTCGGGGGGTTTCAGTTCCTAATTCGTAATAATTCATTTGGAATGCGCAATTATATCTATTTAAATCTTCTGGACACAAAGAACATATTTGCATATTATATAATTGGGACTTACAATACTCCTTTTTGGCTATAAGGTATTTTAAGTCTGCATTTGGATTACTAAATTCTCTTCGAATTATTCTCTCATATTTTTTCAACATTTGGATTGGATCTCGTCATCTCGGTTCCTTCTATCTTGGTACTCCTTAGTTCCGTTAATTCTAATATGCCTATATTATTTAAAAAGTTTTTAGCTATTCCTGTTATTGTGGCTTCAATATAATTTGCCGCCGCACTAACGTGTATTTTTGCTTCGATTAATTTTGCAGTTATTCTGGCTATCCAATTTTGTATGTCTATTTCAGTATTTATAGAACAATCTAGATTTAAAGTTTCTCCCGATTGATTATCTCTTGGTATATAATCGTTTTCTATTTTTCTTCGATATTTCCATATATAGTCGTTATTTTTATACTTGTAATCATAATATTTTTTCTTTTTAAAAGTAGGTTTATAACTCCTATCGGTTTCCATATGATCATAATTGCCGTCGTTGTAGACTTTTGTGAGTACATTGATTTCTTCATCTTTATCCGAGTTAAAATCTGCTTCTAAATAATTGGAATATCTAAATTCTTGACTGGATTGTTCGAGAACAAGTTTCATTGTTGTCTTGTAATTCATTTAGATTATTTACTTCAAGTCGTTCAACTTCCATAGTTAAGGCTTCTATAACAATATTATTTAGGGTCTCGTTATCCGATTCATGGATTTCGATATTTCATTATTATCTTTGATATTACTTATAAGTTGTTCTTCGATTTTATCAAATTTACCAAAATTAAAGAATTAGTCAGAAAGTTACCAAAACTAAGTTTTCCCAATGAAGACAAAGAATTTACATGGATAGTGGAAACAGATGCTAGTGAAACTAATAATGGTTACGGAGCAAGATTAAAATATAGATATAAAAATGATAAAAAAGAATATGTTTGCAGATATCACTCAGGAACATTTAAAGCAAATGAAATCAATTGGGATATAAATAAAAAAGAACTCAAAGCAAGAAAATATGGAATCAAAAAATTTGAATGTTATATAGTTTATAGTAAATTTATAATCGAAACGGATAATAGAACCGTTAAAAGTTGGCTAACCCAAAAATTGCAGGGATTCAATTACAAGGAAGGAGATAAACAGGATTGTAGCGAGATATTAATCGGTATGAGTTTACTATTGAATTACTAAATACCAAAGAAAACCGCTTTTGCGAGACCATCTCTCAAGACATAGTTCAACAACCGATTATAGAAAATCGGGAACTCAAGATACAACTCAAAAAGATAAAGGAAGAACTTGCTTCTATGAAAAGAGAGGCCACTTCCAAAGCAATCCTAATATGGAGCAAGCGAGATATTGGCACTAGCCAAAAATATAAAAGCCGAGTTATCACAAGAAAAGTTAATCCCCCTTTCAAACGAAGTATGTCCCTACAAACCTATAACCCCGGTCAAGCCAATAATCCTACTCCAGTTATCAATGAAATAAACTTTCCAAGCTTAATACCGATACTACTTCTTTTAAAGAAAAATTAACCCTAGGTACCAAACAAACAATGATCCCTCAAGTTCGCCAATATATAGATAATTTCTTACTTATTGCCAATAGGCTAAATACCTTCCCGTAAATAACCACAAAAGACCGCCATGGAGAAATCGAAGGCGGATATATTACTAACCCTTTAAAAAGGGTAAACGAGTTAATAGCGTTGCCTGGTTGCAATGCAAATTTAATCAAAGCAGCTTATGATTATGGCCTTCTTAATTCAGTATATACACTTGAATGGAGAGGAGCTATCATCAATTCCCGAACTATATAAAGCGGCTAAAAGTTATTTGCATATTACAAAATCACCCATGATTTTTGTAAGATGCTATACCGCCCAGCGAAGTTACTTCTTCCGAGATAAAACAATGTATTAGGGTTGTTAAAATGGGTTGTACAACGCATTTTATCTTCCCTGAAGAAATAAAGGCACAACCGGAGTTAAACCACCATGAGATACCGGACCTCCTCGGGGAAAAGAGGGCCGTCAAGATAAAAGCAATTTATGAAGCCTTGATTACCATGGTCAAGGCTTATGTTTGGATAAACCATAAGGAGTTAAACACACTAATTATCTCGCAAAGCACAAGATATGGCCATGATGCGATCGAAACTATTAAGTCATGGATATGGAGCCCGCTCCACCCGGATCAAGCGCCGCTTACACGGTATTTACCAAGAAATTTTCTAACGTAAGATACTTTAAAGAGATATTGCAGTTGGATGCAACAAAATAATAACCACTCATGTAAGATGTGTGGAGTTAAGCGAATGACTGTACCAATAATCGAAGATATGGACAAGTTATGAAGATAAGGATGAATCATCTAACACTGCGGTATCAACTACGAGATAGAACACAGCGTACAAGAATAAAACATCTGTCTACCTAGTTAAGAACCGTAGAATAGAGATATTTTATCATGTAACGGATAAACTTTGTAATAGTTACTACATGACAAAAGATAGGCGGCTAACGCAAAAAATATGTGAATAGTGAATAGTGAACAGTACTTTTCTTTGTAGCACTTTTCACTCGTAGCAAATAGTGTTTTAAACAAGTATGTAATTTTTGTACGAACCGTTGTAATCCTTTGGTTATAAATAAGAGCTTACTGATGAAGCAAAATCATCAGAAGGCACTTGCCTAACTACACTTCCACATTTCTTCTCTCAAATTTCCTTCTCTATCCTACTCAAACACACGCTTCACCCATTACTGGTATCGGAGCTTACTATTCATAAGTTTACTAGTTACTATTCACCGGAGCTATACACATAGAAGATATTCCACAAGTAAATATGGAAGCGAGATAAGGTAACCCCTTTTCTTATGAACTAAATTTAAATTCAATCCCCTAGTTTATAATAATACCGAGATCTGTTAAGACGATTCTATAATTTCATATAGGATGTATGCTATCTTAAATATGTTTTCCCCGATTAAGTAAAATCATGTTTAGAAACCAAGAGACAATTGATAGCAGGAGCCCGTTTAGCCGTTAAAAATGAGAAGGCGTTGTAGGGTATGATGCATAAAACCTATGTGGTGAGGTTGAAAAACATGAATTTATTTAATTATGCTTAAGTGCTTAAGGGTTGTCAAAACGGATTAGCGGTACTTATATGAAAGTTGATAGAATTGTTATTAACCGATTAAGGTTTATTATAAGCAAAAGGGATTGAGTCTTAAAAGAAGTTCATAAAGTTTAGTTACCTAAATATTTGTTTATTTGCTTACTTACCTATTTATGAATTCTCAAATAACGAAGGTTAGATTACGTGTTGAATGGATAAATTATGCTTTACAAATTAAAATTGATAACTTAAAAGAACAACTACGAATTTCTCTTATTCACTCAGCTAGAATAGAAGACCTTAACTTAGGTAATATTGTAGTTAATGAACTACAGGAAGAACACAACAAGATAAATAAAATTGTACAAATACACCTAGAAATTAAAAAATTATTAGATTTCTTAAAACAAATAGAACTTAGCCAATCATTAATAGAACTTGAACAATTAATAAATTCAATATGACTATTAAAACACAAATTAACAACGTTAAAGATCATATAAAAACGAGAGATAACATATTAAATGTTCAAAATAGAATTATACAAGATAAAATAGATGATTTTGAAGAATACTTATATGAAGCTTACGAAGAAAAGATAATGAAATAAGAGATGCCTTGAGAAAATATTTAATTAAGTTACAAGACAAGAAAAATAGAAACTTAATAGCTAAACAAGAACTTAGAGATTTACAAAAGTCTTTATACGTATGACTAAATCACAAATCGAAACGTTCTAGAAGATATTGAAATACGACAAAATATTCTAAATTTCCAACTAAGGATTCAACAAGATTTAATAGATGAATTTGAAAATTATTTATATGAAGCCAACGAAGAAAGGATACTGAACTGAGAGATGCCTTAAAAAATATCTAACTAGTCTACAAGATAAGAAGAATCAAAAGTTAATTGCTAAACAAGAACTTAAAGATTTACAAAATTCATTATACGTATGAGTACTAAATCACAAGTAAATAGAGCAACGACAAAAGCTAATTGGCAATACTTTACATCACTTATGCAAGCGGATATTAAAAGTTTAGAATTAAGTAATCAAAAGCAAATAGCTATCATTAATAAACTACAAATATTAGAACGAGCAACATTAAATGATAATTATGACTATGAAAAAGAGTTAAAACCTTTTGATGATCAATTAGAATTACTAGAAATACAAATTAAGGAACAAGAACAAGTGGTAAAGAAAATCATAAAAGATTATAAAAATTATAAACTAAATAGAAAACCAGCTTTATGCTTATGAGTGAATTAGAAACAGACGGACACTTAGGTACTAATTTAAAAATAATTAATACAAATATTTTATCTATTATAAAATTACTTAAAGAAAGTAAAAATAGAACAGAGACAAACCAGAGTCAAGTAATACTAAGTTACCAATAGAATTAGAAGAACAAGGTTACGAAATATTAGAGAAGAAAATCACTAAAGAATATTCCCAGTTATTTCCTGAATTACTTTTAAGAAAGAAAATCGAAGTAGAATACGAACGAGTATTTAAACAAGAAAAACAAGACGAATAATGAATAAAAACGAAAAAACCATTGAAGAAGAAATTATTAGATATCCAGACGGTCCATTTAAAATACACAAGACTAATCAAAATAGACAATTTGCGAGAAATTAGTGAAGGCACATTTTATTTAATTAAAGATCGAAAACAAATGATATTAGAAAATGAATTTGATAGGGAAAGAAGATTAGCGCTAGAAAATAATTTAGTACAACCGACAAACATAGAATGTAACTATCAGGGATAACAAAACAATCAACGATATTTATAAAAAATTAGAGAAACTAGAAAGAAAATACGATGAACGAATGAGAAAAATGGAAGAATCTATTAAAATAATACATCTTAATACTAAACAAATATTAGATAAAGTATATAGAGTAGAAAATAATTTTCATAAAGAAATACAAAATCTTAAAATAGAATATAATAATAAATTTGATAAAATCGAAGAACAACTTATAAGTAATATCAAAGATAATAATGAAATATCGAAATCCATGAATCGGATAACGAGACCCTAAATAATACTGTTATAGAAGCCTTAACTATGGAAGTTGAACGACTTGAAGTAAATAATCTAAATGAATTACAAGACAACAATGAAACTTGTTCGAACAATCCAGTCAAGAATTTAGATATTCCAATTATTTAGAAGCGATTTTAACTCGAGATAAAGATGAAGAAATCAATGTACTCACAAAAGTCTACAACGACGGCAATTATGATCATATGGAAACCGATAGGAGTTATAAACCTACTTTCAAAAAGAAAAAATATTATGATTACAAGTATAAAAATAACGACTATATATGGAAATATCGAAGAAAAATAGAAAACGATTATATACCAAGAGATAATCAATCGGGAGAAACTTTAAATCTAGATTGTTCTATAAATACTGAAATAGACATACAAAATTGGATAGCCAGAATAACTGCAAAATTAATCGAAGCAAAAATACACGTTAGTGCGGCAGCAAATTATATTGAAGCCACAATAACAGGAATAGCTAAAAACTTTTTAAATAATATAGGCATATTAGAATTAACAGAACTAAGGAGTACCAAGATAGAAGGAACCGAGATGACAGATCCAATCCAAATGTTGAAAAAATATGAGAGAATAATTCGAAGAGAATTTAGTAATCCAAATGCGGACTTAAAATACCTTATAGCCAAAAAGGAGTATTGTAAGTCCCAATTATATAATATGCAAATATGTTCTTTGTGTCCGGAAGATTTAAATAGATATAATTGCGCATTCCAAATGAATTATTACGAATTAGGAACCGAAACCCCCGAACAATTAGCAGTCTTTCGAAAATTATATTTTGAAAAATTACCAGCACCTATAAATACTATGGTACAACAAGCTTTTTACACGGAACCTAAAACAGGAACTTTAGGAGAACAAATAGCTTATTTACAAGTATGGTATAAAAACTATTGTATGGAATTTAATAACCAAAAAGAATTTAGAAAACAGGCTAAACTTAATAACCGTTGTAAAAAATATGAAATACCAAAATTTGGTTGTTACAAATCGAATAAAAAATATAAAGCGAAAAGACCTAAATTAATGCGAAGAAGATACAAAAGATTTAAACCATATGGAAAATATAAAAATACGAAAAAATCCAATAAAAATTATTTTATAAAAAGAAAAATTTATAAATATGCAAAAAACCCTAAAAGATGTAAATGCTACAATTGTGGGACGATAGGTCATATAGCAAGAGAATGTAAAATAAAGACCAATAAATTCATGTTTTTCAACCTCACCACATAGGTTTTATGCATCATACCCTACAACGCCTTCTCATTTTTAACGGCTAAACGGGCTCCTCGCTACCAATTGTCTCTTGGTTTCTAAACATGATTTTACTTAATCGGGAAAACATATTTAAGATAGCATACATCCTATATGAAATTATAGAATCGTCTTAACGGATCTCAGTATTATTATAAACTAGGGGATTGAATTTAAATTTAGTTCATAAGAAAAGGGGTTACCTTATCTCGCTTCCATATTTACTTGTGGAATATCTTCTATGTGTATAGCTCCGGTGAATAGTAACTAGTAAGCTTATGAATAGTAAGCTCGATACCGATAATGGGTGAAGCGTGTGTTTGAGTAGGATAGAGAAGGAAATTTGAGAGAAGAAATGTGGAAGTGTAGTTAGGCAAGTGCCTTCGATGATTTTGCTTCATCAGTAAGCTCTTATTTATAACCAAAGGATTACAACGGTTCGTACAAAAATTACATACTGTTTAAAACACTATTTGCTACGAGTGAAAAGTGCTACAAGAAAAGTACTTTCACTATTCACTATTCACATATTTTTTGCGTTAGCCGCCTATCTTTTGTCATGTAGTAACTATTACAAAGTTTATACGTTACATGATAAAATATCTCTATTCTACGAGTGCTTAACTAGGTAGACAGATGTTTTATTCTTGTACGCTGTGTTCTATCTCCGTAGTTGATACCGCAAGTGTTAGATGATTCAGCCTTATCTTCATAACTGTCCATATCTTCGATTATTGGTACAGTCATCTCGCTTAACTCCACACATCTTACATGAGTGGTTATTATTTTGTTGCATCCAACTGCAATATCTCTTTAAAGTATCTTCTCGTTAGAAAATTTCTTGGTAAATACCGTGTAACCGGGCGCTTGATCCGGGTGGAGCAGGCTCCATATCCATGACTTAATAGTTTCGATCGCATCATGGCCATATCTTGTGCTTTGCGAGATAATTAGTGTGTTTAACTCCTTATGGTTTATCCAAACATAAGTCTTGACCATGGTAATCAAGGCTTCATAAATTGCTTTTATCTTGACGGCCCTCTTTTCCCGAGGAGGTCCGGTATCTTATGGTGGTTTAACTCTGGCCGTGCCTTTATTTCTTCAGGGAAGATAAAATGCGTTGTACAACCCATTTTAACAACCCTAATACATTGTTTTATCTCGAAGAAGTAACTTCGCTCTGGGCGGTATAGCATCTTACAAAAATCATGGGTGATTTTGTAATATGCAAATAACTTTTAGCCGCTTTATATAGTTCGGGAATTGATGATAGCTCCTCTCCATTCAGTGTATATACTGAATTAAGAAGGCCATAATCATAAGCTGCTTTGATTAAATTTGCATTGCAACCAGGCAACGCTATTAACTCGTTTACCCTTTTTAAAGGGTTAGTAATATATCCGCCTTCGATTTCTCCATGGCGGTCTTTTGTGGTTATTTCCGGGAAGGTATTTAGCCTATTGGCAATAAGTAAGAAATTATCTATATATTGACGAACTTGAGGGATCATTGTTTGTTTGGTACCTAGGGTTAATTTTTCTTTAAAAGAAGTAGTATCTCGGTATTAAGCTTGGAAAGTTTATTTCATTGATAACTGGAGTAGGATTATTGGCTTGACCGGGGTTATAGGTTTGTAGGGACATACTTCGTTTGAAAGGGGGATTAACTTTTCTTGTGATAACTCGGCTTTTATATTTTTGGCTAGTGCCAATATCTGCTTGCTCCATATTAGGATTGCTGGAAGTGGCCTCTCTTTTCATAGAAGCAAGTTCTTCCTTTATCTTTTTGAGTTGTATCTTGAGTTCCCGATTTTCTATAATCGCTTGTTGAACTATGTCTTGAGAGATGGTCTCGCAAAACAGTTTTCTTTGGTATTTAGTAATTCAATAGTAAACTCATACCGATTAATATCTCGCTACAATCCTGTTTATCACCTTCCTTGTAATTGAATCCTCGCAATTTTTGGGTTAGCCAACTTTTAACAGTTCTATTATCCCGTTCCGATTATAAATTTACTATAAACTATATAACATTCAAATTTTTTGATTCCATATTTTACTGCTTTGAGTTCTTTTTTATTTATATCCCAATTGATTTCATTTGCTTTAAATGTTCCCGAGTGATATCTCGCAAACATATTCTTTTTTATCATTTTTATATCTATATTTTAATACCGCTCCGTAACCATTATTAGTTTCACTAGCATCTGTTTCCACTATCCATGTAAATTCTTTGTCTTCATCGGGAAAACTTAGTTTTGGTAACTTTCCGACTAATTCTTTAATTTTTTCTAGAGTCTTTGTGTCGGTATCATTCCATTTAAAATCGTAGTCTTTCTTTAGTTTTTTGGTTAATGGTTCAAGTATATTGCGATAGTTTAGGGATAAATTCTCTAACTTGATTAACTATTCCTAAGAACTTTTGTAATTCCTTTTTAGTATTAATTTCTTGTTGAAACTCTATAATTTTTTGAGCTATATGGTCTTGCATTTTTATTCCCGCTTTATCTATTTCAAATCCTAAAAAATTCAATCCGAGTTTTGAATAATTCCATTTTCTTTTTGCTTAAAACTATACCACTTGGTTTTAATGATTTTTATAAACTGTTCTAATAACTTATAATGTTCTTCTTGAGTTTTCGAATAGATTAGTATATCATCAATGTAGACTACACAATTTGATAGTTGATTTAAATATTTATCCATAAATGCTTGGAATCTTCCTGGGGCATTTTTATATCCAAAAGGTAATACATTCCATTCATAAAATCCATTAGGGACTTTGAATGCTGTTAACGGTTTAGAATCTTCGTTTAATTTTAATTGGTGAAAGCAACTTTTACAATCAAACTTTGAAAAATAATTGTAACCTTGTATTTGCCTCATTTTAAGTATCTTATTTGGTATAGGGTAATTATATGTAATTGTTTTTTCGTTTAGGATCCGATAATCTATAACCATTCGGGTTTTTCCTCTTTTTTGTTCGAGTGCTTATTAACTATAAATGCACTGCTACTATGTTTTGAGTTGCTTGGTCTAATTAATTGGCCAGCTAATAGTTCCGTTATATGCATTTTAAATTCCTTTTCATCTCTTTGGGTATTATTAAAGGGTTTTTGTGATATTATGCTATTTGGGTCTTTTAATGTCATTTGTATTTCCGTTTTATGCTTATACCAATTTTCTAAAGGGTTATCACTACATAGTTTTTCTAGTTGAGTTTTTAAAGGGGTAAGTTTATCTAAATGGAGTATACCAATTTCTATAAGTTCAAAGTTATTATTATTTTCTTTCTTGGTTGTCATTCTTTGGACTAATTGAGGTTCTTCGCCTATTTTACATTTTTCCCATTCCATTGGTATTCTTTCTCTAACTTTAACTATTTTAGCTCTTAACTTATGTTTACAAGGAGTAAATAATGTGACAAATTCTTTTCCTATACTAAAAGGTTTATATTGGTTAAGGAAGTTAGTTCCTAATATAATGTCTTTTCCTATTAGTTCGAAACAAAGATACTTTAGGTATAACTAATATTTTATTCCAAATTTGTATTTTTACATTTGTTTGATATAAGGTAATGTTACTACTATTGTTATTAAATCCATTAATTTTAAATGGTGTGTTTAATTTTTTCCATTCCGGTAAACAATTTTCTTTCATTATTGTTGGTTGTGCTCCCGTATCTACCATTGGTGTATAGTACCTACTCTTATATCCTTCAAAGATTATTTTTATAAGTATATAGGTTAAATTACTCATTTTTATTAAGAATTACTAAGTCATTTTTCATTTTCTCGTAATCGCTGTTCTAATATTTCTATGTCTCTAGTTTTTTCTTGTAACTTTTTAGAATATAATCTTATACTATAGTGATGACATCCTGCAAATCTAACATAGTTTAGTCTTTGACTTAAATAAACCTTTTCTTCTTTTGCTATTTCTAACCTGTTTTTGTAATTTTACTAGTTCAATTAAACTGGGAATAGTGTTATTCATTCATTATTTTAATCTTATATTGTGCTTGATTATATGTGAATTCAAAATAGTCTTGGTTTATTTTCCATGGCTTAACCTTTTCTAAGAAATCTTTTCCTAATATTATTTTGTTATTTAAGGTTATAACATATTCAATGTTTATATCTTGTAGTGCAATCTTTGTTGTTAGGGTAGTTAATCTATTAAAATTCTCATTGATGTTAAGAGATAGTTTTTCTAATGGAATATAATTATTTTCAATGTTGATGTCTATTTGTGCTTTGTTAGGTTTTTTGTTCCTATTTGTATAAGTATATAATGTTCATATGATTTTAGTTGAATAGGTAGACTGTCGGTTAAATGTCGTTTGGATCGAGAAATACTTAACCGTTTCTTTACGATTTCTAAATCTTCATAGTTTGGTTTCGAATATAATTTTAATCCTTTTTCTATAGGTAAAATAAGATCCGTAAAAGGGGTGTCTATAATAATTGGTCTTAATTTATTTTTGGTATAAATTTGATGTTGATCTGTTAAAATATAAGCATTCTTACATTGTACTTGTCATAACTTTTGATCCATTGGTCATATTTATTCCACTTAGCATCCAATATAATACTAATGCTTTTTCTATGTTTTGGTCAGTTAAACTTATAGAATAATTTGGTTTAATTATGAATCGTACTTTCTGGTAAATAAGATTTCCTTTAAGTTGTGCTATAATAGCTTGTTCTTCCGGTTCTTTTATTCTGTCATCGGCTAATTCTAACTCTAAGGGAGTATCTATTCCTTCTTTAAAACATGCTTTTATTATTATTTCGATAGCTGCTAGTTCTACGAATCTAAATGTAATTGGTTTGTTTTTTAAAGTATTGTTAATTTTTGTTATTTCTTCATTTAACACTTCTTGTGTTATTAAAGGTATTCTAGTATTTCCTTGCACTTGGGTTATATCTATAACATGTTCTCTATCTGCTATAACTAGATATTCTTGCTTTTTCCTTTTAAAATACTTTGATAAATGTGTGAAGTCAAATTTTTTCTTATCTACTATTTTATCGGGTGACAAAGTAAATCCTTCATATTTTAATTCATTATATTTTTGCAAATCAAAAATAGCTCTTTGATTTCTATGTTGTTCCGTAATATCTTCATCATAATCAACTTGTTGTAGTTCTTTACTCATCACTGTCGGTTTCAATATTATCTGTTTCTTCATTACTTTCTTCATGGCTTTCTATTCCATTGATTTCATCATTATCTGTTTCATATTCAAGCACATATATTTCTTCATCTCGGTGGTATATTGGTTTTGCCTAATTCATATTCTCGCTATATGGAGTTCAATGAAATTTATATTTTTAGTATTTTTAGTATTATTTTTATTGGTCTTTATTTTACATTCTCTTGCTATATGACCTATCTGTCCACAATTGTAGCATTTACATCTTTTAGGGTTTTTTGCATATTTATAAATTTTTCTTTTTATAAAATAATTTTTATTGGATTTTTTCGTATTTTTATATTTTCCATATGGTTTAAATCTTTTGTATCTTCTTCGCATTAATTTAGGTCTTTTCGCTTTATATTTTTTATTCGATTTGTAACAACCAAATTTTGGTATTTCATATTTTTTACAACAGTTATTAAGTTTAGCTTTGTTTTCTAAATTCTTTTTGGTTATTAACTTCCATACAATAGTTTTTATACCATACTTGTAAATAAGCTATTTGTTCTCCTAAAGTTCCTGTTTTAGGTTACGTGTAAAAAGCTTGTTGTACCATAGTATTTATAGGTGCTGGTAATTTTTCAAAATATAATTTTCGAAAGACTGCTAATTGTTCGGGGGTTTCAGGTTCCTAATTCGTAATAATTCATTTGGAATGCGCAATTATATCTATTTAAATCTTCCGGACACAAAGAACATATTTGCATATTATATAATTGGGACTTACAATACTCCTTTTTGGCTATAAGGTATTTTAAGTCTCGCATTTGGATTACTAAATTCTCTTCGAATTATTCTCTCATATTTTTTCAACATTTGGATTGGATCTGTCATCTCGGTTCCTTCTATCTTGGTACTCCTTAGTTCCGTTAATTCTAATATGCCTATATTATTTAAAAAGTTTTTAGCTATTCCTGTTATTGTGGCTTCAATATAATTTGCTTGCCGCACTAACGTGTATTTTTGCTTCGATTAATTTTGCGGTTATTCTGGCTATCCAATTTTGTATGTCTATTTCAGTATTTATAGAACAATCTAGATTTAAAGTTTCTCCTGATTGATTATCTCTTGGTATATAATCGTTTTCTATTTTTCTTCGATATTTCCATATATAGTCGTTATTTTTATACTTGTAATCATAATATTTTTTCTTTTTAAAAGTAGGTTTATAACTCCTATCGGTTTCCATATGATCATAATTGCCGTCGTTGTAGACTTTTGTGAGTACATTGATTTCTTCATCTTTATACGAGTTAAAAATCGCTTCTAAATAATTGGAATATCTAAATTCTTGATTGGATTGTTCGAACAAGTTTCATTGTTGTCTTGTAATTCATTTAGATTATTTACTTCAAGTCGTTCAACTTCCATAGTTAAGGCTTCTATAACAGTATTATTTAGGGTCTCGTTATCCGATTCATGGATTTCGATATTTCATTATTATCTTTGATATTACTTATAAGTTGTTCTTCGATTTTATCAAATTTATTATTATATTCTATTTTAAGATTTTGTATTTCTTTATGAAAATTATTTTCTACTCTATATACTTTATCTAATATTTGTTTAGTATTAAGATGTATTATTTTAATAGATTCTTCCATTTTTCTCATTCGTTCATCGTATTTTCTTTCTAGTTTCTCTAATTTTTTATAAATATCGTTGATTGTTTTGTTATCCCGATAGTTACATTCTATGTTTGTCGGTTGTACTAAATTATTTTCTAGCGCTAATCTTCTTTCCCTATCAAATTCATTTTCTAATATCATTTGTTTTCGATCTTTAATTAAATAAAATGTGCCTTCACTAATTTACGTAGTTGATACCGCGGTGTTAGATGATTCACCTTATCTTCATAACTGTCCATATCTTCGATTATTGGTACGGTCATCGCTTAACTCCACACATCTTACATGAGTGGTTATTATTTTGTTGCATCCAACCGCAATATCTCTTTAAAGTATCTTACGTTAGAAAATTTCTTGGTAAATACCGTGTGGCGGCGCTGATCCGGGTGGAGCAGGCTCCATATCCATGACTTAATAGTTTCGATCGCATCATGGCCATATCTTGTGCTTTGCGAGATAATTAGTGTGTTTAACTCCTTATGGTTTATCCAAACATAAGTCTTGACCATGGTAATCAAGGCTTCATAAATTGCTTTTATCTTGACGGCCCTCTTTTCCCTGAGGAGGTCTGGTATCTCATGGTGGTTTAACTCTGGCTGTGCCTTTATTTCTTCAGGGAAGATAAAATGCGTTGTACAACCCATTTTAACAACCCTAATACATTGTTTTATCTCAGAAGAAGTAACTTCGCACAGGGCGGTATAGCATCTTACAAAAATCATGGGTGATTTTGTAATATGCAAATAACTTTTAGCTGCTTTATATAGTTCAGGAATTGATGATAGCTCCTCTCCATTCAGTGTATATACTGAATTAAGAAGGCCATAATCATAAGCTGCTTTGATTAAATTTGCATTGCAACCAGGCAACGCTATTAACTCGTTTACCCTTTTTAAAGGGTTAGTAATATATCCGCCTTCGATTTCTCCATGGCGGTCTTTTGTGGTTATTTCTGGGAAGGTATTTAGCCTATTGGCAATAAGTAAGAAATTATCTATATATTGGCGAACTTGAGGGATCATTGTTTGTTTGGTACCTAGGGTTAATTTTTCTTTAAAAGAAGTAGTATCTGGTATTAAGCTTGGAAAGTTTATTTCATTGATAACTGGAGTAGGATTATTGGCTTGACTGGGGTTATAGGTTTGTAGGGACATACTTCGTTTGAAAGGGGGGATTAACTTTTCTTGTGATAACTCGGCTTTTATATTTTTGGCTAGTGCCAATATCTCGCTTGCTCCATATTAGGATTCTTGGAAGTGGCCTCTCTTTTTCATAGAAGCAAGTTCTTCCTTTATCTTTTTGAGTTGTATCTTGAGTTCCCGATTTTCTATAATCGGTTGTTGAACTATGTCTTGAGAGATGGTCTCGCAAAACAGTTTTCTTTGGTATTTAGTAATTCAATAGTAAACTCATACTGATTAATATCTCTGCTACAATCCTGTTTATCTCCTTCCTTGTAATTGAATCCTGCAATTTTTGGGTTAGCCAACTTTTAACAGTTCTATTATACTGTTCGATTATAAATTTACTATAAACTATATAACATTCAAATTTTTTGATTCCATATTTTACTGCTTTGAGTTCTTTTTTATTTATATCCCAATTGATTTCATTTGCTTTAAATGTTCCTGAGTGATATCTCAAATAACGAAGGTTAGATTACGTGTTGAATGGATAAATTATGCTTTACAAATTAAAATTGATAACTTAAAAGAACAACTACGAATTTCTCTTATTCACTCAGCTAGAATAGAAGACCTTAACTTAGGTAATATTGTAGTTAATGAACTACGGGAAGAACACAACAAGATAAATAAAATTGTACAAATACACCTAGAAATTAAAAAATTATTAGATTTCTTAAAACAAATAGAACTTAGCCAATCATTAATAGAACTTGAACAATTAATAAATTCAATATGACTATTAAAACACAAATTAACAACGTTAAAGATCATATAAAAACGAGAGATAACATATTAAATGTTCAAAATAGAATTATACAAGATAAAATAGATGATTTTGAAGAATACTTATATGAAGCTTACAGAAGAAAAGATAATGAAATAAGAGATGCCTTGAGAAAATATTTAATTAAGTTACAAGACAAGAAAAATAGAAACTTAATAGCTAAACAAGAACTTAGAGATTTACAAAAGTCTTTATACGTATGACTAAATCACAAATCAGAAACGTTCTAGAAGATATTGAAATACGACAAAATATTCTAAATTTCCAACTAAGGATTCAACAAGATTTAATAGATGAATTTGAAAATTATTTATATGAAGCCAACAGAAGAAAGGATACTGAACTAAGAGATGCCTTAAGAAAATATCTAACTAGTCTACAAGATAAGAAGAATCAAAAGTTAATTGCTAAACAAGAACTTAAAGATTTACAAAATTCATTATACGTATGAGTACTAAATCACAAGTAAATAGAGCACTGACAAAAGCTAATTGGCAATACTTTACATCACTTATGCAAGCGGATATTAAAAGTTTAGAATTAAGTAATCAAAAGCAAATAGCTATCATTAATAAACTACAAATATTAGAGCGAGCAACATTAAATGATAATTATGACTATGAAAAAGAGTTAAAACCTTTTGATGATCAATTAGAATTACTAGAAATACAAATTAAGGAACAAGAACAAGTGGTAAAGAAAATCATAAAAGATTATAAAAATTATAAACTAAATAGAAAACCAGCTTTATGCTTATGAGTGAATTAGAAACAGACGGACACTTAGGTACTAATATAAAAGAATATGTTTGCAGATATCACTCAGGAACATTTAAAGCAAATGAAATCAATTGGGATATAAATAAAAAAGAACTCAAAGCAGTAAAATATGGAATCAAAAAATTTGAATGTTATATAGTTTATAGTAAATTTATAATCGGAAACGAGATAATAGAACCTGTTAAAAGTTGGCTAACCCAAAAATTGCGGGATTCAATTACAAGGAAGGAGATAAACAGGGATTGTAGCGGATATTAATCAGTATGAGTTTACTATTGAATTACTAAATACCAAAGAAAACTGTTTTGCAGACCATCTCTCAAGACATAGTTCAACAACTGATTATAGAAAATCGGGAACTCAAGATACAACTCAAAAAGATAAAGGAAGAACTTGCTTCTATGAAAAGAGAGGCCACTTCCAAAGAATCCTAATATGGAGCAAGCGAGATATTGGCACTAGCCAAAAATATAAAAGCCGAGTTATCACAAGAAAAGTTAATCCCCCTTTCAAACGAAGTATGTCCCTACAAACCTATAACCCCGGTCAAGCCAATAATCCTACTCCAGGTTATCAATGAAATAAACTTTCCAAGCTTAATACCGATACTACTTCTTTTAAAGAAAAATTAACCCTAGGTACCAAACAAACAATGATCCCTCAAGTTCGCCAATATATAGATAATTTCTTACTTATTGCCAATAGGCTAAATACCTTCCCGAAATAACCACAAAAGACCGCCATGGAGAAATCGAAGGCGGATATATTACTAACCCTTTAAAAAGGGTAAACGAGTTAATAGCGTTGCCTGGTTGCAATGCAAATTTAATCAAAGCAACTTATGATTATGGCCTTCTTAATTCAAGTATATACACCGAATGGAGAGGAGCTATCATCAATTCTCGAACTATATAAAGCGGCTAAAAGTTATTTGCATATTACAAAATCACCCATGATTTTTGTAAGATGCTATACCGCCCCAGCGAAGTTACTTCTTCGAGATAAAACAATGTATTAGGGTTGTTAAAATGGGTTGTACAACGCATTTTATCTTCCCTGAAGAAATAAAGGCACAACCAGAGTTAAACCACCATGAGATACCGGACCTCCTCGGGGAAAAGAGGGCCGTCAAGATAAAAGCAATTTATGAAGCCTTGATTACCATGGTCAAGACTTATGTTTGGATAAACCATAAGGAGTTAAACACACTAATTATCTCGCAAAGCACAAGATATGGCCATGATGCGATCGAAACTATTAAGTCATGGATATGGAGCCCGCTCCACCCGGATCAAGCGCCCAGTTACACGGTATTTACCAAGAAATTTTCTAACATAAGATACTTTAAAGAGATATTGCAGTTGGATGCAACAAAATAATAACCACTCATGTAAGATGTGTGGAGTTAAGCGAGATGACTGTACCAATAATCGAAGATATGGACAAGTTATGAAGATAAGGTGAATCATCTAACACTGCGGTATCAACTACGAGAGATAGAACACGGCGTACAAGAATAAAACATCTGTCTACCTAGTTAAGCACTTGTAGAATAGAGATATTTTATCATGTAACAGATAAACTTTGTAATAGTTACTACATGACAAAAGATAGGCGGCTAACGCAAAAAATATGTGAATAGTGAATAGTGAACAGACTTTTCTTTGTAGCACTTTTCACTTTAGCAAATAGTGTTTTAAACGGTATGTAATTTTTGTACGAACCGTTGTAATCCTTTGGTTATAAATAAGAGCTTACCGATGAAGCAAAATCATCGAAGGCACTTGCCTAACTACACTTCCACATTTCTTCTCTCAAATTTCCTTCTCTATCCTACTCAAACACACGCTTCACCCATTATCGGTATCGGAGCTTACTATTCATAAGCTTACTAGTTACTATTCACCGGAGCTATACACATAGAAGATATTCCACAAGTAAATATGGAAGCGAGATAAGGTAACCCCTTTTCTTATGAACTAAATTTAAATTCAATCCCCTAGTTTATAATAATACCGAGATCCGTTAAGACGATTCTATAATTTCATATAGGATGTATGCTATCTTAAATATGTTTTCCCGATTAAGTAAAATCATGTTTAGAAACCAAGAGACAATTGGTAGCGGGAGCCCGTTTAGCCGTTAAAAATGAGAAGGCGTTGTAGGGTATGATGCATAAAACCTATGTGGTGAGGTTGAAAAACATGAATTTATTTAATTATGCTTAAGTGCTTAAGGGTTGTCAAAACGGATTAGCAAGTACTTATATGAAAGTTGATAGAATTGTTATTAACCGATTAAGGTTTATTATAAGCAAAAGGGATTGAGTCTTAAAAGAAGTTCATAAAGTTTAGTTACCTAAATATTTGTTTATTTGCTTACTTACCTATTTATGAATTCTCAAATAACGAAGGTTAGATTACGTGTTGAATGGATAAATTATGCTTTACAAATTAAAATTGATAACTTAAAAGAACAACTACGAATTTCTCTTATTCACTCAGCTAGAATAGAAGACCTTAACTTAGGTAATATTGTAGTTAATGAACTACAGGAAGAACACAACAAGATAAATAAAATTGTACAAATACACCTAGAAATTAAAAAATTATTAGATTTCTTAAAACAAATAGAACTTAGCCAATCATTAATAGAACTTGAACAATTAATAAATTCAATATGACTATTAAAACACAAATTAACAACGTTAAAGATCATATAAAAACGAGAGATAACATATTAAATGTTCAAAATAGAATTATACAAGATAAAATAGATGATTTTGAAGAATACTTATATGAAGCTTACTAAAGAAAAGATAATGAAATAAGAGATGCCTTGAGAAAATATTTAATTAAGTTACAAGACAAGAAAAATAGAAACTTAATAGCTAAACAAGAACTTAGAGATTTACAAAAGTCTTTATACGTATGACTAAATCACAAATCGAAACGTTCTAGAAGATATTGAAATACGACAAAATATTCTAAATTTCCAACTAAGGATTCAACAAGATTTAATAGATGAATTTGAAAATTATTTATATGAAGCCAACAGAAGAAAGGATACTGAACTAAGAGATGCCTTAAGAAAATATCTAACTAGTCTACAAGATAAGAAGAATCAAAAGTTAATTGCTAAACAAGAACTTAAAGATTTACAAAATTCATTATACGTATGAGTACTAAATCACAAGTAAATAGAGCACTGACAAAAGCTAATTGGCAATACTTTACATCACTTATGCAAGCGGATATTAAAAGTTTAGAATTAAGTAATCAAAAGCAAATAGCTATCATTAATAAACTACAAATATTAGAACGAGCAACATTAAATGATAATTATGACTATGAAAAAGAGTTAAAACCTTTTGATGATCAATTAGAATTACTAGAAATACAAATTAAGGAACAAGAACAAGTGGTAAAGAAAATCATAAAAGATTATAAAAATTATAAACTAAATAGAAAACCAGCTTTATGCTTATGAGTGAATTAGAAACAGACGGACACTTAGGTACTAATTTAAAAATAATTAATACAAATATTTTATCTATTATAAAATTACTTAAAGAAAGTAAAAATAGAACAGACAAACCAGAGTCAAGTAATACTAAGTTACCAATAGAATTAGAAGAACAAGGTTACGAAATATTAGAGAAGAAAATCACTAAAGAATATTCCCAGTTATTTCCTGAATTACTTTTAAGAAAGAAAATCGAAGTAGAATACGAACGAGTATTTAAACAAGAAAAACAAGACGAATAATGAATAAAAACGAAAAAACCATTGAAGAAGAAATTATTAGATATCCAGACGGTCCATTTAAAATACACAAGACTAATCAAAATAGACAATTTGCGAGAAATTAGTGAAGGCACATTTTATTTAATTAAAGATCGAAAACAAATGATATTAGAAAATGAATTTGATAGGGAAAGAAGATTAGCGCTAGAAAATAATTTAGTACAACCGACAAACATAGAATGTAACTATCAGGATAACAAAACAATCAACGATATTTATAAAAAATTAGAGAAACTAGAAAGAAAATACGATGAACGAATGAGAAAAATGGAAGAATCTATTAAAATAATACATCTTAATACTAAACAAATATTAGATAAAGTATATAGAGTAGAAAATAATTTTCATAAAGAAATACAAAATCTTAAAATAGAATATAATAATAAATTTGATAAAATCGAAGAACAACTTATAAGTAATATCAAAGATAATAATGAAATATCGAAATCCATGAATCGGATAACGAGACCCTAAATAATACTGTTATAGAAGCCTTAACTATGGAAGTTGAACGACTTGAAGTAAATAATCTAAATGAATTACAAGACAACAATGAAACTTGTTACGAACAATCCAGTCAAGAATTTAGATATTCCAATTATTTAGAAGCGATTTTAACTCGAGATAAAGATGAAGAAATCAATGTACTCACAAAAGTCTACAACGACGGCAATTATGATCATATGGAAACCGATAGGAGTTATAAACCTACTTTTAAAAAGAAAAAATATTATGATTACAAGTATAAAAATAACGACTATATATGGAAATATCGAAGAAAAATAGAAAACGATTATATACCAAGAGATAATCAATCGGGAGAAACTTTAAATCTAGATTGTTCTATAAATACTGAAATAGACATACAAAATTGGATAGCGAGAATAACCGCAAAATTAATCGAAGCAAAAATACACGTTAGTGCGGCAGCAAATTATATTGAAGCCACAATAACAGGAATAGCTAAAAACTTTTTAAATAATATAGGCATATTAGAATTAACGAGAACTAAGGAGTACCAAGATAGAAGGAACCGAGATGACAGATCCAATCCAAATGTTGAAAAAATATGAGAGAATAATTCGAAGAGAATTTAGTAATCCAAATGCGAGACTTAAAATACCTTATAGCCAAAAAGGAGTATTGTAAGTCCCAATTATATAATATGCAAATATGTTCTTTGTGTCCAGAAGATTTAAATAGATATAATTGCGCATTCCAAATGAATTATTAAGAATTAGGAACTGAAACCCCGAACAATTAGCAGTCTTTCGAAAATTATATTTTGAAAAATTACCAGCACCTATAAATACTATGGTACAACAAGCTTTTTACACGGAACCTAAAACAGGAACTTTAGGAGAACAAATAGCTTATTTACAAGTATGGTATAAAAACTATTGTATGGAAGTTAATAACCAAAAAGAATTTAGAAAACAGGCTAAACTTAATAACTGTTGTAAAAAATATGAAATACCAAAATTTGGTTGTTACAAATCGAATAAAAAATATAAAGCGAAAAGACCTAAATTAATGCGAAGAAGATACAAAAGATTTAAACCATATGGAAAATATAAAAATACGAAAAAATCCAATAAAAATTATTTTATAAAAAGAAAAATTTATAAATATGCAAAAAACCCTAAAAGATGTAAATGCTACAATTGTGGACAGATAGGTCATATAGCAATTGTTAGTTCCTAATATAATGTCTTTTCCTATTAGTTCGAAACAGTATACTTTAGGTATAACTAATATTTTATTCCAAATTTGTATTTTTACATTTGTTTGATATAAGGTAATGTTACTACTATTGTTATTAAATCCATTAATTTTAAATGGTGTGTTTAATTTTTTCCATTCCGGTAAACGATTTTCTTTCATTATTGTTGGTTGTGCTCCCGTATCTACCATTGGTGTATAGTACCTACTCTTATATCCTTCAAAGATTATTTTTATAAGTATATAGGTTAAATTACTCATTTTTATTAAGAATTACTAAGTCATTTTTCATTTTCTGTAATCGCTGTTCTAATATTTCTATGTCTCTAGTTTTTTCTTGTAACTTTTTAGAATATAATCTTATACTATAGTGATGACATCCTGCAAATCTAACATAGTTTAGTCTTTGACTTAAATAAACCTTTTCTTCTTTTGCTATTTCTAACTGTGTTTTTGTAATTTTACTAGTTCAATTAAACTGGGAATAGTGTTATTCATTCATTATTTTAATCTTATATTGGGCTTGATTATATGTGAATTCAAAATAGTCTTGGTTTATTTTCCATGGCTTAACCTTTTCTAAGAAATCTTTTCCTAATATTATTTTGTTATTTAAGGTTATAACATATTCAATGTTTATATCTTGTAGTGCAATCTTTGTTGTTAGGGTAATTAATCTATTAAAATTCTCATTGATGTTAAGAGATAGTTTTTCTAATGGAATATAATTATTTTCAATGTTGATGTCTATTTGTGCTTTGTTAGGTTTTTTGTTCCTATTTGTATAAGTATATAATGTTCATATGATTTTAGTTGAATAGGTAGACTGTCGGTTAAATGTCGTTTGGATCGAGAAATACTTAACCGTTTCTTTACGATTTCTAAATCTTCATAGTTTGGTTTCGAATATAATTTTAATCCTTTTTCTATAGGTAAAATAAGATCTGTAAAAGGGGTGTCTATAGTAATTGGTCTTAATTTATTTTTGGTATAAATTTGATGTTGATCTGTTAAAATATAAGCATTCTTACATTGTACTTGTCATAACTTTTGATCCATTGGTCATATTTATTCCACTTAGCATCCAATATAATACTAATGCTTTTTCTATGTTTTGGTCGAGTTAAACTTATAGAATAATTTGGTTTAATTATGAATCGTACTTTCTGGTAAATAAGATTTCCTTTAAGTTGTGCTATAATAGCTTGTTCTTCGGGTTCTTTTATTCTGTCATCGGCTAATTCTAACTCTAAGGGAGTATCTATTCCTTCTTTAAAACATGCTTTTATTATTATTTCGATAGCTGCTAGTTCTACGAATCTAAATGTAATTGGTTTGTTTTTTAAAGTATTGTTAATTTTTGTTATTTCTTCATTTAACACTTCTTGTGTTATTAAAGGTACTCTAGTATTTCCTTGCACTTGGGTTATATCTATAACATGTTCTCTATCTGCTATAACTAGATATTCTTGCTTTTTCCTTTTAAAATACTTTGATAAATGTGTGAAGTCAAATTTTTTCTTATCTACTATTTTATCGGGTGACAAAGTAAATCCTTCATATTTTAATTCATTAGTCTTGGTTTATTTTCCATGGCTTAACCTTTTCTAAGAAATCTTTTCCTAATATTATTTTGTTATTTAAGGTTATAACATATTCAATGTTTATATCTTGTAGTGCAATCTTTGTTGTTAGGGTAATTAATCTATTAAAATTCTCATTGATGTTAAGAGATAGTTTTTCTAATGGAATATAATTATTTTCAATGTTGATGTCTATTTGTGCTGTTAGGTTTTTTGTTCCTATTTGTATAAGTATATAATGTTCATATGATTTTAGTTGAATAGGTAGACTGTCGGTTAAATGTCGTTTGGATCGAGAAATACTTAACCGTTTCTTTACGATTTCTAAATCTTCATAGTTTGGTTTCGAATATAATTTTAATCCTTTTTCTATAGGTAAAATAAGATCCGTAAAAGGGGTGTCTATAGTAATTGGTCTTAATTTATTTTTGGTATAAATTTGATGTTGATCTGTTAAAATATAAGCATTCTTACATTGTACTGTCATAACTTTTGATCCATTGGTCATATTTATTCCACTTAGCATCCAATATAATACTAATGCTTTTTCTATGTTTTGGTCAGTTAAACTTATAGAATAATTTGGTTTAATTATGAATCGTACTTTCTGGTAAATAAGATTTCCTTTAAGTTGTGCTATAATAGCTTGTTCTTCTGGTTCTTTTATTCTGTCATCGGCTAATTCTAACTCTAAGGGAGTATCTATTCCTTCTTTAAAACATGCTTTTATTATTATTTCGATAGCTGCTAGTTCTACGAATCTAAATGTAATTGGTTTGTTTTTTAAAGTATTGTTAATTTTTGTTATTTCTTCATTTAACACTTCTTGTGTTATTAAAGGTACTCTAGTATTTCCTTGCACTTGGGTTATATCTATAACATGTTCTCTATCTGCTATAACTAGATATTCTTGCTTTTTTCTTTTAAAATACTTTGATAAATGTGTGAAGTCAAATTTTTTTCTTATCTACTATTTTATCGGGTGACAAAGTAAATCCTTCATATTTTAATTCATTATATTTTTGCAAATCAAAAATAGCTCTTTGATTTCTATGTTGTTCCGTAATATCTTCATCATAATCAACTTGTTGTAGTTCTTTACTCATCACCGTCGGTTTCAATATTATCTGTTTCTTCATTACTTTCTTCATGGCTTTCTATTCCATTGATTTCATCATTATCTGTTTCATATTCAAGCACATATATTTCTTCATCTGGTGGTATATTGGTTTTGCCTAATTCATATTCTGCTATATGGAGTTCAATGAAATTTATATTTTTAGTATTTTTAGTATTATTTTTATTGGTCTTTATTTTACATTCTCTTGCTATATGACCTATCTGTCCACAATTGTAGCATTTACATCTTTTAGGGTTTTTTGCATATTTATAAATTTTTCTTTTTATAAAATAATTTTTATTGGATTTTTTCGTATTTTTATATTTTCCATATGGTTTAAATCTTTGAAGAAGAAATTATTAGATATCCAGACGGTCCATTTAAAATACACATATAATCAAGCCCAATAATCCTACTCCAGTTATCAATGAGAAGGCGTTGTAGGGTATGATGCATAAAACCTATGTGGTGAGGTTGAAAAACATGAATTTATTTAATTATGCTTAAGTGCTTAAGGGTAGTCAAAACGGATTAGCAGTACTTATATGAAAGTTGATAGAATTGTTATTAACCGATTAAGGTTTATTATAAGCAAAAGGGATTGAGTCTTAAAAGAAGTTCATAAAGTTTAGTTACCTAAATATTTGTTTATTTGCTTACTTACCTATTTATGAATTCTCAAATAACGAAGGTTAGATTACGTGTTGAATGGATAAATTATGCTTTACAAATTAAAATTGATAACTTAAAAGAACAACTACGAATTTCTCTTATTCACTCAGCTAGAATAGAAGACCTTAACTTAGGTAATATTGTAGTTAATGAACTACGGGAAGAACACAACAAGATAAATAAAATTGTACAAATACACCTAGAAATTAAAAAATTATTAGATTTCTTAAAACAAATAGAACTTAGCCAATCATTAATAGAACTTGAACAATTAATAAATTCAATATGACTATTAAAACACAAATTAACAACGTTAAAGATCATATAAAAACGAGAGATAACATATTAAATGTTCAAAATAGAATTATACAAGATAAAATAGATGAATTTGAAAATTATTTATATGAAGCCAACGAAGAAAGGATACTTGAACTAAGAGATGCCTTAAGAAAATATCTAACTAGTCTACAAGATAAGAAGAATCAAAAGTTAATTGCTAAACAAGAACTTAAAGATTTACAAAATTCATTATACGTATGAGTACTAAATCACAAGTAAATAGAGCACCGACAAAAGCTAATTGGCAATACTTTACATCACTTATGCAAGCGGATATTAAAAGTTTAGAATTAAGTAATCAAAAGCAAATAGCTATCATTAATAAACTACAAATATTAGAACGAGCAACATTAAATGATAATTATGACTATGAAAAAGAGTTAAAACCTTTTGATGATCAATTAGAATTACTAGAAATACAAATTAAGGAACAAGAACAAGTGGTAAAGGAAATCATAAAAGATTATAAAAATTATAAACTAAATAGAAAACCAGCTTTATGCTTATGAGTGAATTAGAAACAGGACGGACACTTAGGTACTAATTTAAAAATAATTAATACAAATATTTTATCTATTATAAAATTACTTAAAGAAAGTAAAAATAGAACAGACAAACCAGAGTCAAGTAATACTAAGTTACCAATAGAATTAGAAGAACAAGGTTACGAAATATTAGAAAAGAAAATCACTAAAGAAGATAATGAAATAAGAGATGCCTTGAGAAAATATTTAATTAAGTTACAAGACAAGAAAAATAGAAACTTAATAGCTAAACAAGAACTTAGAGATTTACAAAAGTCTTTATACGTATGACTAAATCACAAATCAGAAACGTTCTAGAAGATATTGAAATACGACAAAATATTCTAAATTTCCAACTAAGGATTCAACAAGATTTAATAGATGAATTTGAAAATTATTTATATGAAGCCAACGAGAAGAAAGGATACTGAACTAAGAGATGCCTTAAGAAAATATCTAACTAGTCTACAAGATAAGAAGAATCAAAAGTTAATTGCTAAACAAGAACTTAAAGATTTACAAAATTCATTATACGTATGAGTACTAAATCACAAGTAAATAGAGCACCGACAAAAGCTAATTGGCAATACTTTACATCACTTATGCAAGCGGATATTAAAAGTTTAGAATTAAGTAATCAAAAGCAAATAGCTATCATTAATAAACTACAAATATTAGAACGAGCAACATTAAATGATAATTATGACTATGAAAAAGAGTTAAAACCTTTTGATGATCAATTAGAATTACTAGAAATACAAATTAAGGAACAAGAACAAGTGGTAAAGAAAATCATAAAAGATTATAAAAATTATAAACTAAATAGAAAACCAGCTTTATGCTTATGAGTGAATTAGAAACAGACGGACACTTAGGTACTAATTTAAAAATAATTAATACAAATATTTTATCTATTATAAAATTACTTAAAGAAAGTAAAAATAGAACAGACAAACCAGAGTCAAGTAATACTAAGTTACCAATAGAATTAGAAGAACAAGGTTACGAAATATTAGAGAAGAAAATCACTAAAGAATATTCCCAGTTATTTCCCGAATTACTTTTAAGAAAGAAAATCGAAGTAGAATACGAACGAGTATTTAAACAAGAAAAACAAGACGAATAATGAATAAAAACGAAAAAACCATTGAAGAAGATATTATTAGATATCCAGACGGTCCATTTAAAATACACAAGACTAATCAAAATAGACAATTTGCGAGAAATTAGTGAAGGCACATTTTATTTAATTAAAGATCGAAAACAAATGATATTAGAAAATGAATTTGATAGGGAAAGAAGATTAGCGCTAGAAAATAATTTAGTACAACTGACAAACATAGAATGTAACTATCGGGATAACAAAACAATCAACGATATTTATAAAAAATTAGAGAAACTAGAAAGAAAATACGATGATCGAATGAGAAAAATGGAAGAATCTATTAAAATAATACATCTTAATACTAAACAAATATTAGATAAAGTATATAGAGTAGAAAATAATTTTCATAAAGAAATACAAAATCTTAAAATAGAATGTCTTGAGAGATGGTCTCAAAAACAGTTTTCTTTGGTATTTAGTAATTCAATAGTAAACTCATACTGATTAATATCTGCTACAATCCTCGTTTATCTCCTTCCTTGTAATTGAATCCTGCAATTTTTGGGTTAGCCAACTTTTAACAGTTCTATTATCCGTTACGATTATAAATTTACTATAAACTATATAACATTCAAATTTTTTGATTCCATATTTTACTGCTTTGAGTTCTTTTTTATTTATATCCCAATTGATTTCATTTGCTTTAAATGTTCCCTGAGTGATATCTGCAAACATATTCTTTTTTATCATTTTTATATCTATATTTTAATACTTGCTCCGTAACCATTATTAGTTTCACTAGCATCTGTTTCCACTATCCATGTAAATTCTTTGTCTTCATCGGGAAAACTTAGTTTTGGTAACTTTCGACTAATTCTTTAATTTTTTCTAGAGTCTTTGTGTCACTATCATTCCATTTAAAATCGTAGTCTTTCTTTAGTTTTTTGGTTAATGGTTCAGTATATTGCGATAGTTTAGGGATAAATTCTCTAACTTGATTAACTATTCCTAAGAACTTTTGTAATTCCTTTTTAGTATTAATTTATTGTTGAAACTCTATAATTTTTTGAGCTATATGGTCTTGCATTTTTATTCCTGCTTTATCTATTTCAAATCCTAAAAATTCAATCCGAGTTTTGAATAATTCCATTTTCTTTTTGCTTAAAACTATACCACTGGTTTTAATGATTTCTATAAACTGTTCTAATAACTTATAATGTTCTTCTTGAGTTTTCGAATAGATTAGTATATCATCAATGTAGACTACACAATTTGATAGTTGATTTAAATATTTATCCATAAATGCTTGGAATCTTCCTGGGGCATTTTTATATCCAAAAGGTAATACATTCCATTCATAAAATCCATTAGGGACTTTGAATGCTGTTAACGGTTTAGAATCTTCGGTTAATTTTAATTGGTGAAAGCCACTTTTACAATCAAACTTTGAAAAATAATTGTAACCTTGTATTTGCCTCATTTTAAGTATCTTATTTGGTATAGGGTAATTATATGTAATTGTTTTTTCGTTTAGGATCCGATAATCTATAACCATTCGGGTTTTTCCTCTTTTTTGTTCGAGTGCTTATTAACTATAAATGCACTGCTACTATGTTTTGAGTTGCTTGGTCTAATTAATTGGCCAGCTAATAGTTCCGTTATATGCATTTTAAATTCCTTTTCATCTCTTTGGGTATTATTAAAGGGTTTTTGTGATATTATGCTATTTGGGTCTTTTAATGTCATTTGTATTTCCGTTTTATGCTTATACCAATTTTCTAAAGGGTTATCACTACATAGTTTTTCTAGTTGAGTTTTTAAAGGGGTAAGTTTATCTAAATGGAGTATACCAATTTCTATAAGTTCAAAGTTATTATTATTTTCTTTCTTGGTTGTCATTCTTTGGACTAATTGAGGTTCTTCGCCTATTTTACATTTTTCCCATTCCATTGGTATTCTTTCTCTATTTTTAACTATTTTAGCTCTTAACTTATGTTTACAAGGAGTAAATAATGTGACAAATTCTTTTCCTATACTAAAAGGTTTATATTGGTTAAGGAAGTTAGTTCCTAATATAATGTCTTTTCCTATTAGTTCGAAACAGTATACTTTAGGTATAACTAATATTTTATTCCAAATTTGTATTTTTACATTTGTTTGATATAAGGTAATGTTACTACTATTGTTATTAAATCCATTAATTTTAAATGGTGTGTTTAATTTTTTCCATTCCGGTAAACAATTTTCTTTCATTATTGTTGGTTGTGCTCCCGTATCTACCATTGGTGTATAGTACCTACTCTTATATCCTTCAAAGATTATTTTTATAAGTATATAGGTTAAATTACTCATTTTTATTAAGAATTACTAAGTCATTTTTCATTTTCTGTAATCGCTGTTCTAATATTTCTATGTCTCTAGTTTTTTCTTGTAACTTTTTAGAATATAATCTTATACTATAGTGATGACATCCTGCAAATCTAACATAGTTTAGTCTTTGACTTAAATAAACCTTTTCTTCTTTTGCTATTTCTAACTGTTTTTGTAATTTTACTAGTTCAATTAAACTGGGAATAGTGTTATTCATTCATTATTTTAATCTTATATTGGGCTTGATTATATGTGAATTCAAAATAGTCTTGGTTTATTTTCCATGGCTTAACCTTTTCTAAGAAATCTTTTCCTAATATTATTTTGTTATTTAAGGTTATAACATATTCAATGTTTATATCTTGTAGTGCAATCTTTGTTGTTAGGGTAATTAATCTATTAAAATTCTCATTGATGTTAAGAGATAGTTTTTCTAATGGAATATAATTATTTTCAATGTTGATGTCTATTTGTGCTGTTAGGTTTTTTGTTCCTATTTGTATAAGTATATAATGTTCATATGATTTTAGTTGAATAGGTAGACTGTCAGTTAATTTATTATTATATTCTATTTTAAGATTTTGTATTTCTTTATGAAAATTATTTTCTACTCTATATACTTTATCTAATATTTGTTTAGTATTAAGATGTATTATTTTAATAGATTCTTCCATTTTTCTCATTCGTTCATCGTATTTTCTTTCTAGTTTCTCTAATTTTTTATAAATATCGTTGATTGTTTTGTTATCCTGATAGTTACATTCTATGTTTGTCGGTTGTACTAAATTATTTTCTAGCGCTAATCTTCTTTCCCTATCAAATTCATTTTCTAATATCATTTGTTTTCGATCTTTAATTAAATAAAATGTGCCTTCACTAATTTCTGCAAATTGTCTATTTTGATTAGTCTTGTGTATTTTAAATGGACCGTCTGGATATCTAATAATTTCTTCTTCAATGGTTTTTTCGTTTTTATTCATTATTCGTCTTGTTTTTCTTGTTTAAATACTCGTTCGTATTCTACTTCGATTTTCTTTCTTAAAAGTAATTCAGGAAATAACTGGGAATATTCTTTAGTGATTTTCTTCTCTAATATTTCGTAACCTTGTTCTTCTAATTCTATTGGTAACTTAGTATTACTTGACTCTGGTTTGTCTGTTCTATTTTTACTTTCTTTAAGTAATTTTATAATAGATAAAATATTTGTATTAATTATTTTTAAATTAGTACCTAAGTGTCCGTCTGTTTCTAATTCACTCATAAGCATAAAGCTGGTTTTCTATTTAGTTTATAATTTTTATAATCTTTTATGATTTTCTTTACCACTTGTTCTTGTTCCTTAATTTGTATTTCTAGTAATTCTAATTGATCATCAAAAGGTTTTAACTCTTTTTCATAGTCATAATTATCATTTAATGTTGCTCGTTCTAATATTTGTAGTTTATTAATGATAGCTATTTGCTTTTGATTACTTAATTCTAAACTTTTAATATCCGCTTGCATAAGTGATGTAAAGTATTGCCAATTAGCTTTTGTCGGTGCTCTATTTACTTGTGATTTAGTACTCATACGTATAATGAATTTTGTAAATCTTTAAGTTCTTGTTTAGCAATTAACTTTTGATTCTTCTTATCTTGTAGACTAGTTAGATATTTTCTTAAGGCATCTCTTAGTTCAGTATCCTTTCTTCTGTTGGCTTCATATAAATAATTTTCAAATTCATCTATTAAATCTTGTTGAATCCTTAGTTGGAAATTTAGAATATTTTGTCGTATTTCAATATCTTCTAGAACGTTTCTGATTTGTGATTTAGTCATACGTATAAAGACTTTTGTAAATCTCTAAGTTCTTGTTTAGCTATTAAGTTTCTATTTTTCTTGTCTTGTAACTTAATTAAATATTTTCTCAAGGCATCTCTTATTTCATTATCTTTTCTTCTGTAAGCTTCATATAAGTATTCTTCAAAATCATCTATTTTATCTTGTATAATTCTATTTTGAACATTTAATATGTTATCTCTCGTTTTTATATGATCTTTAACGTTGTTAATTTGTGTTTTAATAGTCATATTGAATTTATTAATTGTTCAAGTTCTATTAATGATTGGCTAAGTTCTATTTGTTTTAAGAAATCTAATAATTTTTTAATTTCTAGGTGTATTTGTACAATTTTATTTATCTTGTTGTGTTCTTCCTGTAGTTCATTAACTACAATATTACCTAAGTTAAGGTCTTCTATTCTAGCTGAGTGAATAAGAGAAATTCGTAGTTGTTCTTTTAAGTTATCAATTTTAATTTGTAAAGCATAATTTATCCATTCAACACGTAATCTAACCTTCGTTATTTGAGAATTCATAAATAGGTAAGTAAGCAAATAAACAAATATTTAGGTAACTAAACTTTATGAACTTCTTTTAAGACTCAATCCCTTTTGCTTATAATAAACCTTAATCGGTTAATAACAATTCTATCAACTTTCATATAAGTACTGCTAATCCGTTTTGACAACCCTTAAGCACTTAAGCATAATTAAATAAATTCATGTTTTTCAACCTCACCACATAGGTTTTATGCATCATACCCTACAACGCCTTCTCATTTTTAACGGCTAAACGGGCTCCTGCTACCAATTGTCTCTTGGTTTCTAAACATGATTTTACTTAATCGGGGAAAACATATTTAAGATAGCATACATCCTATATGAAATTATAGAATCGTCTTAACAGATCTCAGTATTATTATAAACTAGGGGATTGAATTTAAATTTAGTTCATAAGAAAAGGGGTTACCTTATCTGCTTCCATATTTACTTGTGGAATATCTTCTATGTGTATAGCTCCGGTGAATAGTAACTAGTAAGCTTATGAATAGTAAGCTCTGATACCAGTAATGGGTGAAGCGTGTGTTTGAGTAGGATAGAGAAGGAAATTTGAGAGAAGAAATGTGGAAGTGTAGTTAGGCAAGTGCCTTCTGATGATTTTGCTTCATCAGTAAGCTCTTATTTATAACCAAAGGATTACAACGGTTCGTACAAAAATTACATACTATTTAAAACACTATTTGCTACAGTGAAAAGTGCTACAGTAAAGTCCTGTTCACTATTCACTATTCACTATTCACATATTTTTTGCGTTAGCCGCCTATCTTTTGTCATGTAGTAACTATTACAAAGTTTATCTGTTACATGATAAAATATCTCTATTCTACAGTGCTTAACTAGGTAGACAGATGTTTTATTCTTGTACGCTGTGTTCTATCTCTGTAGTTGATACCGCAGTGTTAGATGATTCAGCCTTATCTTCATAACTGTCCATATCTTCGATTATTGGTACAGTCATCTGCTTAACTCCACACATCTTACATGAGTGGTTATTATTTTGTTGCATCCAACTGCAATATCTCTTTAAAGTATCTTCTGTTAGAAAATTTCTTGGTAAATACCGTGTAACTGGCGCTTGATCTGGGTGGAGCAGGCTCCATATCCATGACTTAATAGTTTCGATCGCATCATGGCCATATCTTGTGCTTTGCGAGATAATTAGTGTGTTTAACTCCTTATGGTTTATCCAAACATAAGTCTTGACCATGGTAATCAAGGCTTCATAAATTGCTTTTATCTTGACGGCCCTCTTTTCCCTGAGGAGGTCTGGTATCTCATGGTGGTTTAACTCTGGCTGTGCCTTTATTTCTTCAGGGAAGATAAAATGCGTTGTACAACCCATTTTAACAACCCTAATACATTGTTTTATCTCAGAAGAAGTAACTTCGCCTGGGGCGGTATAGCATCTTACAAAAATCATGGGTGATTTTGTAATATGCAAATAACTTTTAGCTGCTTTATATAGTTCAGGAATTGATGATAGCTCCTCTCCATTCAAGTGTATATACTGAATTAAGAAGGCCATAATCATAAGCTGCTTTGATTAAATTTGCATTGCAACCAGGCAACGCTATTAACTCGTTTACCCTTTTTAAAGGGTTAGTAATATATCCGCCTTCGATTTCTCCATGGCGGTCTTTTGTGGTTATTTCTGGGAAGGTATTTAGCCTATTGGCAATAAGTAAGAAATTATCTATATATTGGCGAACTTGAGGGATCATTGTTTGTTTGGTACCTAGGGTTAATTTTTCTTTAAAAGAAGTAGTATCCGGTATTAAGCTTGGAAAGTTTATTTCATTGATAACTGGAGTAGGATTATTGGCTTGACTCGGGTTATAGGTTTGTAGGGACATACTTCGTTTGAAAGGGGGATTAACTTTTCTTGTGATAACTCGGCTTTTATATTTTTGGCTAGTGCCAATATCTCGCTTGCTCCATATTAGGATTGCTTTGGAAGTGGCCTCTCTTTTCATAGAAGCAAGTTCTTCCTTTATCTTTTTGAGTTGTATCTTGAGTTCCTGATTTTCTATAATCAGTTGTTGAACTATGTCTTGAGAGATGGTCTGCAAAACAGTTTTCTTTGGTATTTAGTAATTCAATAGTAAACTCATACTGATTAATATCTCGCTACAATCCTGTTTATCTCCTTCCTTGTAATTGAATCCTGCAATTTTTGGGTTAGCCAACTTTTAACAGTTCTATTATCTGTTCTGATTATAAATTTACTATAAACTATATAACATTCAAATTTTTTGATTCCATATTTTACTGCTTTGAGTTCTTTTTTATTTATATCCCAATTGATTTCATTTGCTTTAAATGTTCCCGAGTGATATCTGCAAACATATTCTTTTTTATCATTTTTATATCTATATTTTAATACTTGCTCCGTAACCATTATTAGTTTCACTAGCATCTGTTTCCACTATCCATGTAAATTCTTTGTCTTCATCGGGAAAACTTAGTTTTGGTAACTTTCTGACTAATTCTTTAATTTTTTCTAGAGTCTTTGTGTCAGTATCATTCCATTTAAAATCGTAGTCTTTCTTTAGTTTTTTGGTTAATGGTTCAAGTATATTGCGATAGTTTAGGGATAAATTCTCTAACTTGATTAACTATTCCTAAGAACTTTTGTAATTCCTTTTTAGTATTAATTTCTTGTTGAAACTCTATAATTTTTTGAGCTATATGGTCTTGCATTTTTATTCCTGCTTTATCTATTTCAAATCCTAAAAATTCAATCTGAGTTTTGAATAATTCCATTTTCTTTTTGCTTAAAACTATACCACTGGTTTTAATGATTTCTATAAACTGTTCTAATAACTTATAATGTTCTTCTTGAGTTTTCGAATAGATTAGTATATCATCAATGTAGACTACACAATTTGATAGTTGATTTAAATATTTATCCATAAATGCTTGGAATCTTCCTGGGGCATTTTTATATCCAAAAGGTAATACATTCCATTCATAAAATCCATTAGGGACTTTGAATGCTGTTAACGGTTTAGAATCTTCGGTTAATTTTAATTGGTGAAAGCCACTTTTACAATCAAACTTTGAAAAATAATTGTAACCTTGTATTTGCCTCATTTTAAGTATCTTATTTGGTATAGGGTAATTATATGTAATTGTTTTTTCGTTTAGGATCCGATAATCTATAACCATTCGGGTTTTTCCTCTTTTTTGTTCAGAGTGCTTATTAACTATAAATGCACTGCTACTATGTTTTGAGTTGCTTGGTCTAATTAATTGGCCAGCTAATAGTTCCGTTATATGCATTTTAAATTCCTTTTCATCTCTTTGGGTATTATTAAAGGGTTTTTGTGATATTATGCTATTTGGGTCTTTTAATGTCATTTGTATTTCCGTTTTATGCTTATACCAATTTTCTAAAGGGTTATCACTACATAGTTTTTCTAGTTGAGTTTTTAAAGGGGTAAGTTTATCTAAATGGAGTATACCAATTTCTATAAGTTCAAAGTTATTATTATTTTCTTTCTTGGTTGTCATTCTTTGGACTAATTGAGGTTCTTCGCCTATTTTACATTTTTCCCATTCCATTGGTATTCTTTCTCTATTTTTAACTATTTTAGCTCTTAACTTATGTTTACAAGGAGTAAATAATGTGACAAATTCTTTTCCTATACTAAAAGGTTTATATTGGTTAAGGAAGTTAGTTCCTAATATAATGTCTTTTCCTATTAGTTCGAAACAGTATACTTTAGGTATAACTAATATTTTATTCCAAATTTGTATTTTTACATTTGTTTGATATAAGGTAATGTTACTACTATTGTTATTAAATCCATTAATTTTAAATGGTGTGTTTAATTTTTTCCATTCTGGTAAACAATTTTCTTTCATTATTGTTGGTTGTGCTCCCGTATCTACCATTGGTGTATAGTACCTACTCTTATATCCTTCAAAGATTATTTTTATAAGTATATAGGTTAAATTACTCATTTTTATTAAGAATTACTAAGTCATTTTTCATTTTCTCGTAATCGCTGTTCTAATATTTCTATGTCTCTAGTTTTTTCTTGTAACTTTTTAGAATATAATCTTATACTATAGTGATGACATCCTGCAAATCTAACATAGTTTAGTCTTTGACTTAAATAAACCTTTTCTTCTTTTGCTATTTCTAACTGTTTTTGTAATTTTACTAGTTCAATTAAACTGGGAATAGTGTTATTCATTCATTATTTTAATCTTATATTGGGCTTGATTATATGTGAATTCAAAATAGTCTTGGTTTATTTTCCATGGCTTAACCTTTTCTAAGAAATCTTTTCCTAATATTATTTTGTTATTTAAGGTTATAACATATTCAATGTTTATATCTTGTAGTGCAATCTTTGTTGTTAGGGTAATTAATCTATTAAAATTCTCATTGATGTTAAGAGATAGTTTTTCTAATGGAATATAATTATTTTCAATGTTGATGTCTATTTGTGCTGTTAGGTTTTTTGTTCCTATTTGTATAAGTATATAATGTTCATATGATTTTAGTTGAATAGGTAGACTGTCGTTAAATGTCGTTTGGATCGAGAAATACTTAACCGTTTCTTTACGATTTCTAAATCTTCATAGTTTGGTTTCGAATATAATTTTAATCCTTTTTCTATAGGTAAAATAAGATCTGTAAAAGGGGTGTCTATAGTAATTGGTCTTAATTTATTTTTGGTATAAATTTGATGTTGATCTGTTAAAATATAAGCATTCTTACATTGTACTGTCATAACTTTTGATCCATTGGTCATATTTATTCCACTTAGCATCCAATATAATACTAATGCTTTTTCTATGTTTTGGTCAGTTAAACTTATAGAATAATTTGGTTTAATTATGAATCGTACTTTCTGGTAAATAAGATTTCCTTTAAGTTGTGCTATAATAGCTTGTTCTTCTGGTTCTTTTATTCTGTCATCAGCTAATTCTAACTCTAAGGGAGTATCTATTCCTTCTTTAAAACATGCTTTTATTATTATTTCGATAGCTGCTAGTTCTACGAATCTAAATGTAATTGGTTTGTTTTTTAAAGTATTGTTAATTTTTGTTATTTCTTCATTTAACACTTCTTGTGTTATTAAAGGTACTCTAGTATTTCCTTGCACTTGGGTTATATCTATAACATGTTCTCTATCTGCTATAACTAGATATTCTTGCTTTTTCCTTTTAAAATACTTTGATAAATGTGTGAAGTCAAATTTTTTCTTATCTACTATTTTATCGGGTGACAAAGTAAATCCTTCATATTTTAATTCATTATATTTTTGCAAATCAAAAATAGCTCTTTGATTTCTATGTTGTTCCGTAATATCTTCATCATAATCAACTTGTTGTAGTTCTTTACTCATCACTGTCGGTTTCAATATTATCTGTTTCTTCATTACTTTCTTCATGGCTTTCTATTCCATTGATTTCATCATTATCTGTTTCATATTCAAGCACATATATTTCTTCAT